>APFE031456730.1:17892-57717 GCA_000404065.3 Pinus taeda
GTCTTTCCATGTTCGACTTCAGAATATCTTTTCACATGGATCGACTTGTACATCGAGCGAAGATTGAATGAGTTTGAACACCTCAGATCTAGTTTCATCCATCCGCGCTATGATATATTTAGGAATATAAATACATCAAATGTACACAAAATTTGCACAGATGAACATCCAAGCTAAGGGATGATGACTCTACATACAAAGAATCACCAGTCTACAACAACAGACGATTATTTGTCCTATGTACATGAAAATGAATTTATAAAGCTGAGCATGGGAATGCCCACCTCAGTTAGATCATGAAAATAATATGATGATGATGTATTGTATTGTATTGTATTTTATACAGGTCACCTTCCAGTTCAAATACCTTGGATCCTCATGATAAAGCATTTCACCCGACATCAAAAGATTTACGACCTCATGCTTTAGGGGTAAACTATTATAGACATATTTGGGCACTGCGACCCCAATCACATATGTAAATAAACCAAGGGCTCTTTGAACCCTAAAAGTGTTGTTTCACACCCTAAAATATCATGGTCAGCTAATTACATCATTTCCCAGAAGTTCCACCTGAAAAGCCACTCAAAAATGGCCAAAACTGGACCATACTGACTGCTCCTTGGTCAAGGTGCGATGCATACTATCTCCTACACTAGCCAGGTGTGATGCATACCGAAGAGGCCTTTTGTGGGGTGTGATGAGCGAGAAAGGACAAATGTCTGAGGCAGTTTGCTAAGTGGATGCTCATGGAATCTTCTAGAAACTTCTCTTATGACACTTTCCTCTCTGAATTCGCCCAGGGATGAGTAAGAGATCCAAGAAATCTCCAAGTGAGACTAAGAACTACAAGTGGAATGACACTAATAAAAAACCCAAAGATGACTCGCACCTCTGCAAACATCTATAAATGGATCCCTCATCTGAGAGATCTAGAGGCTGTAATCTTGTAATTTGTAAAGAAGTGTTGTTAGTTTGTAAAGAAGTGCTTCAGTCAATCTCCGGGTTAGTTTATGAACTGAACCTTTGATTTACAAGCATCCTAAATTCCCTTGTGGTAGCTCAATAACCTCCTAAGTTCATACCCCTGTACTTTGTTTTTACTGTATCATAGCTAAGCTTAAATCACTGAACTTAGCTACAAATTTTGAGCAAAAACCCAACTCAGTTTCACTCCCTCGCTCATCGCACTGTCTGTAACTGGAAACCAGTATGCATCACACCTCCCATGTGTAGCAGGTGATATGCATCCCTTTTTTTGCTAAGGACAGGTGCGATGACTAAGTAATCCTATTTCCCTCTTTGAAATTTGGGTTTTTCCTCCTTGTTTTCAGCTCTATTCAATTGTTTTGTTGCTTATGATCAGTATCTCATTGCTAAAGCTTCTTTCCTTTACATTATTCAACCTCCATTGATTAGTATTAGTAAATGTTTTTATGTATTTGTCCATCATTTACGTCCTTCGTCAAAAGTAGCTTAAATCGAACTATCGTTTTTGATGCAAAACGTGTCATAACTGTCACTTTGAGTCAAAAAGAAGAGTGTCGTAAAGTATTCCTCCTCTATATAGTCGATTGTACTTTTGCCATTGTATTTGATTTGAATTGTTAATATTTAAAGTGTCGAAAGTAGTTTATATTCGAAATCAAAAAGTGTCGTTTTAGTCTTCCTTTCATTTTGAAAAGAAATTGTCGAAGTGTCACTTTGAAGAAAATAGTTCATATCTGTGCTTAGTTTTCCTTTTTGGCATTCTCACATTAAATAAATGAAAAACAAATACATGTATTTGCATTTTCATTTAGAATGTATGCGGAAAATGATTTAGGAAAAGTGCATTTAGTGTGTGCTCTTTGCTCTCTATTGAAAGAATCATTATCTTCTTTCCTTAGTAGCTAGGATTTTCATTACAAAAAATAAACAATTTTTTATCATTTTAGATTGCATATTTAGGAATTTTACATCGACATCACTCAATGAACCTTGAAAAGGCAAACTTCTAAGCAAGATCAACTCTAAAATAAATCTCAATGAACATAACAAAGCTTTGGAACCTATGCAACACATCTAGAGGTCTAGGCTAGAGACGCATTCCGGCATCGTAAAACCTGGTAACTATCGTTTTCATCGAAGGTTGGGTGATTCCTCCTCTTTGCTACGACAAGTGCTAGTACAGACTTGTGCTCCCCGTGCCATGGAGTATATATTGGGAGACCACAATAGGCTGATATCCTTTACCCATAGGAAGTCATGTCTGTCGCCCTATCAATCGCAATGCATTAAACACATCATTCAAGAAGATTGGTTGTCGTACATAAGTCCTTGGTAATTTCTTTTTAATTTACCACCAAGGTGTATTTTGCAGTTTTGCAATTGGTTTGGTAATCCCTCTGTCTAGATTTCCAAAGTAGTCACTTTCATTCCTTTTCGACTCCTTAAAAGAAAAGGTTCATCTGAGCACTTGTCACTTCAGGCTCATTAAAAATCGAAGGCGACTAGAGTCATCTTTAGCTTTTTCTCAACTCTTAAAAATTGAAAAAGCAAAGTTGTGTCAAAGTGTCATTAAAATTTATTTAATTCGGAATAACATCCCTGTTCCTTCGTTGATCTTAGGTTGAGGTAATGGAGTCGACCAATAAAGGAATCCCTCTTGGGGGAAATCCTAGTCCTTTCTCTTCTTGGGGAGATATTGGTGCTCCGTATATGGCTACATTGTCCCTTTCGGGAATCACAATTGGCTTGCCAGTATGGCTATTATCAACCTTTTTCGTTCAAAATACCGCGATTCCTCAGCAATCGAATCAGCAACTAGATGATACTGAAGTTGTCCCTTCACCTTCTACTTCGTTTGTTTCTTCCTCCCCTTCTTCCTCTTCGCTTGGTGAAACTAGTGATACTAAAAAACAAGTGGTTGAGAAGAAGAAGAAAGGGAAGGAGAAGAAGAAGAAGAAATTAGTTAAGAAAGGGGGCAACAATGAATCATTTGGTGAAAATCCACACATTAAATCTCCTAGATATCCTTGTCTAATTTGCAAAGGAAAACATTTTCATCGAGATTGTCCTTGCATTCCACAGATCTTGAGAGAATGGTCTCCCTGTTCACACCATCCAATGTCATCAACCTTTGGAGATCAGTTTGACAGCATACCATCAACTAGTGAAAATGAAAGTCCTGGAGAAAGGTCAAAACTCCATGTCTATTATGTGAAGGAGACCATCACCTTCCTCATTGTCCTTTTCTAGATGAGGCCAAGAGAATCTTTCATAATCGTCCTGCTTCACCACAAGGAATTCCACTTGGATACAAGAAACTCTTACCAAGTCCATCACTAGTTGAAAACCCAACTAACATAACTCAATAATCGGTCGAAATGCCTATAATTGAGAGTGAACCTTCTGAGTCTATATCGGACCAAAGTCAACAGGTCAAGATGGCAATCGACCTAGTCTTGCCTTCAGATGATACTATTTCCAAAGAGAATGAAAATGATGCCATTCAAATTCTTTTTGTTAATACAGAGTCTGATGAACTTGGGGACAATCCACCCATTCCTTTACAACAAGAGGAAAATCCCCCAGTTCAAGGGGTTCATCCAACCATTTATCCGGTACCCCCTCCGAGCAGTCTAGTCATTTCCTTCGATTGGAGTCAACTAGCAAGACCCCGCCTTCATCTAATGTACCATTCCGAATCATAGTACAAGTTTACAAAATGATCATGTCTGGCACAATCATAGATGAAGGGGATTCAGTGAGTATCCTTTCCTCAACTGCTTGGAAAGCGCTTGGTTCGCCATCACTTCTTCCTGAGACACAAAATTTGTCAGGCTTTAACAAAGTAACCAGTGGACCATTAGGGATCCTTCCAAAGTCACCGATAACTTTGAAAAGGAAAACCATCCACTTGAACGTGATGGTAGTCCAAGGGCCATTAGATTACAATCTACTCCTTGGGCATAACTATGTTTATAGCATGAAATCTATTCTTCCACACTCTTCCAAGTGATGTGTTTCCCGCATGAAGTCAAAATGGTATCGCTTATTGACCAGCTTTCATTTCCCATTTCAAACATAGCTACGAGTCAAACATCATCCCTAAATGGTCTCTTTGCATCAAGGATGTCTCTTCAACCTTCATTTCATCCACCTAATTACCGCGAGTAGTCCGATGAATGTCACGAAGTTTAGGGGGCATGCACCCTGGTTTGCTTCGGCAGGAAAACCCAGCTGAAAGGATGGGTTTCCTTGTAGGTTATGTGATTGGAAGTGTCGACCCACACCATTCACTTTTTTCCACTTTGTGGACGAAGCCAAGGAAATGTTTTGTCTAAATGCTGACGAAACCATCCTACTATATGTGTTTCCCTGTAAGCTAAGTGATTGGTCTGAAACACCATTCACCTTTGTCTACGCAGTGGACAAATCTAAGGAAATGTTTTATCTTCTCTGTGGATGAAACAATCCTGCTTAACCACAGTGACTTCCATATGGTTACCTGGAGACTCTCCTTTTCTCAATGCCTAGGGGCATGCGAACCTTTTTATGCAATAAAAAAAACAACCAATTTCATTTCTTACCTTTTTAGATTTTTTAGCTTTTGAGTTTAACTTCTTAGGTTAGGTGGTTGGTCCAGAAACGTCTGCTCACCAAACGGACCAAAGGAAGGGTTTTTTCTAGACAGAAGACAAAATCATCCTACCTAACCTCAGTAGTCCCTTAGCTTTTTAGTGTTTTTAGCTTTGTACTTTGGTCCTTTCTAGCCTACGTAAAAAGGAAATGAGCATATGTTATCGTAGAGTTCAAGCTCATTAAAAAATGAACCTACCAATGAGAGACATCTTTAACCACTACCATGAGCAATGTTTCTGCAAGGTTCAAGCTCGTTAAAAAATAAACCCGCCACTGAGCATATGTTGGCACAAGGTTCAAGCTCATTAAAAAATAGACCCGCCTTTAATAAATGACCTCTGTGATTGCCATGCTATTAGCTTTTTAAGCCTTGGTTGTGTTCCTACCATCACCTCCATTCTTTTGGCCGATCATATGCTTCCACTTGATTGTTTACCCTTTTGAAGAACAGCTGCGACGAGTGATTCTGTTAGCCACCCTCTTCACACTGCCATGTTTTGAGAAGTTCCGAACTTACTTGGAACCAGTTGCTACCTGAAAACATCACTTGTTCCTCAAAAACAAGTCTCTTTTAAGCTCTTTTTAGACTCGTTAAATATGAAAAGATTGTCGAGCTACATTGAATTTCACTTACCTGAACATCTAGAATTTGAGTTCCAGAATTCAAAAGGTGTCACCCCTCTAGTATCTGTCACTATAGAAAATATACCTTCTTTGGCTCCAGAAATATTTGACAGACCTGATGGTCTACCTCTTCTGCCTGGACTGATTGCTATAGAAGAGATAGTAGAGGATCTTCCATCCAGTACCTCATTACATTTTGGAACTGGGATCCACTTATATCCTTCTACCACTGCAGTTAGTTCTTTTAATCACCCTTCATCGCAAGTTCCTGTCGAATCGCTAGGAAATATTTTGGATAGACTAAATATGTGTGAGCAACCATCAACATCTAGGACTGTTTCATCTGATACAACCATAGCAAAACTTCCTGCTGCCACTCCTACGATGTTCGCTGGTATACCATATGTCCCAACTAGTTATCAATCACTAGATGGACCACCCAGGGATTGTTTCGATGACATGGTATGTTCCTTTTTTTTCATCTGGGATCCTATCTGACATTTCTTATGTCGAAACTCAGAAAATTGATCCTGCATACCAGTTTCAATTTGGGCAACTTAGTATTCAAAGACCGATCTATCCTTTGAGCACTGGATTGTCGCCATATGGGGGTCAGTATGCCTTTTCATTGTTCCCTCCTGGAGAACAACCATATGAGAGTTCACAACAAAATTCAAGTCAAAGTGGAGTTACATCTAGTGGTTGGGTACCAATACTGCCTCAACAACCAAGGGTTGTATATTCAATACAACCAGCCCAACTTGTGTCAAATATTCCCACTACGCCTGCTATTGTGACTGTATCGCAAGTATAGGCACTTCATATTATGTGTCAACCTCAAGTCTCTCAGGTTGGAATACAATAGCCTCTTGTCTCTATGGCTCAATCACAACCTCAGGTTAGTGCTTCCTTACCTGGTACGACTTAGGCTCAAACGGGTACTATCACTCCGCATCTTGGTCAAACATCCAGTATTGGGCAATAGCAAATGGTCCAACAACCATGGCTAGTGCAATATCAACAACCGCAATACCAACAAGCTTACTAAGGACCTGAGCAACAAGGCTTTGTGGGTAATGGGCAACTGCATTTTCATAACAGTTATCAACAACCATACTATAATGGTTATACCCATCAACCTTATCAAAGTTATCAGCATCAGATACATTATGTTGGCATGCAAAGACCTACTGCTCAGGCGATCCCATCTTATCTTGGGTATGCTTTGCCAAATCTGAATCAACAGTTGCCTTTTGTAGCAACTCTAGAATTACCAGATCTGAACCAGCTAACGAATGATCCAATTGCTTACACCCCTTGGTGGCTGGAAATTCCTCATAAACTTCCCTCCGATACTCTTAAATTCAATGGAAATTCAGGTGAAGATCCATCGAATCACATAATGACTTTTCATTTGTGGTGCTCATCTAACACCCTAAATAATGATTCGATTAGGCTTCACCTCTTTCAATGAACGTTAACTAGTTCGGCAGCAAAATGGTATATTGAATTTCCTAGAGCTTCAATTGATAACTTCAGCACCCTCGCCACTACTTTCCTAACCCACTTTCAACTACCCATAAGATACGAAATGGGAACAAAACTCCTTACCAACTTTAAACAAACAACAACCACTCACATATCTGATCATATTCATGAGTGGCAACGTTGTCGTCGAATGGTAAAGACGTATGTTCTTGATCAACTCCTAGTTGAGTGGTTTATTGAGTCATTATTACCTTCTATTACTGAAGATGTGGCAAAGGGAGGAGTTGTCACTGAAGAGCAAGTCATTGCTCGTGCACAATATTTAGACTTGATCTATACTCAGTCTGTCACGCTCTACGAAAAAATTCCTGATGCTCCTAGACCAGAATTTTCTATTCCTCCCCCTCCTAAATCAAATAGGGACTCTCATGCCAGTGATGGTGTGATTGGTACCTCAAGTACGCAAACCGTAAAGGCTCCATCTAGTAAAGCCCTTGTAGTTTCTAGTTAAAAGGAAAATGACAAACTTCTTGCCTCGAAGGTTAATGTCGTGTCATCCGACAAGGGAAAAGAACCAAAGAAACCAGGGGGCAAGAAGAAAGGGAAGCACAAAAAGAAGAAACAAGAAGATTTGACTCCTGAGAAATCTTTTGGAAACCCTACTTGGCGAAAGAAACCTAATCAGCCATGTTTCATTTGTGATGAGGAACATTATACAAGAGATTGTCCACATCGAGTTGAGGTCACAAATTTTTTAAAGACTTCAAGTACCTCAGTGGTATTGACTGATCCATTTCCAAACCCAGAAACTAATCTGGTTGCTATTGATAATGCTTCCCCATCCCAAGTGCTTACGTTATCCATCTCAAAACAGAAAAATGATGCTTTGATATTGACGAGGAATAAAGATAATGGGAATCCACAGATGTCGAACAACGAGGCTACATATCAACCCGGTAGTTTGACAACGACTTCGTTAGAAGTTGTGCCACCCATCCTTCCTGAATTAACTATAAAGCCGCCAAAGGGCGTAGTACATAAATCGACGTTTAATCCTCATTCCCGAGAAGCACAAAATTATAATATAGTGGAGGATCTGGCTCAATCACCATCCGCTATGTCAACACTTGAAGTACTACAGAATTCCCTCCCAAAAACAAGCTTTGTTATCAGCAATAGGTGGGATTGACCTAACGGATTCTAATCCTGTGGCCTTTAACCATAAAGGATACGAATCTTAGTTACCGGACCAAATTGCTTTCTTTATACAAGTAAAAGCCCTCAACAAAACTATTCATCGAACAATCATTGATGAGGGGGCATCTACCTGTATATGTTAATGAGTTGTTGGAGAAATTTAGGTTCACCACCCTTGTCTCGACCATCAATGACATTAAAAGCATTTTATGGAAGAACATACACGTCGTACAAGATATTAAGTAACTTGCGAGTTGAACTGGGGGCAAGACAGTAGAAATTTAAGTTGAAGTCATCGATGGAAACCTTGACTACAATATCCTACTGGGAAGGCCATGGATTTATGCTATGGCTGCCATTATGTCAACATATTTTAGAAAGGTTGCATTTCCCTTCCAAGGTGGAATTACAATAGTTGACCAAATAAAATTTTTCCCCAACGATTCACAAGCTACTGGAAACATTCCAATGATCCATGGAAGCTCTCAATCGCTTCAAAATGTCGGAGTAGGTCTCATAAAAGACCCCGCCTTAATGGGTATTTTGCCCTCCCGCCTTTGAGAAATCTGGCAGAGGTAGCCACAGTGGAAACTTTTCATATGATATCTTCTACCTCATCAAATATTAAGAAGAACTATAATAGTATGGATCATCACGAGGTGTTGTCCCCAAGCCCCATAGAAACTTTGTAGCAATCAATTTTATGGGCCTCGGTGGAAAACACAAATCAACACTCAGCGAGCGTTTGGATAGATAGGTCTCTAGAGTATGGCACCTCTTCCGATCCTTGGTATCGTATACATTCTACAGACGAAGGAATCATTCAGTCCATGATGATAGGAGAGGCACCATGGGAAGATTACGACCATCGTTCCCATCTTCAAGATTACAACGAAGATTATTCCAGTGACCTTAATCATCCTTCAATTTTTTATTTTCTATCGAATACTATAAATACAGTGGATTCCGAGCGAAATCTGTCCAATATTGAGGAAACTATCGCCATTAATATCTCGACCAAACCTAATGCTGTAGAGAATATTCATGTTGGAAAATCTTGTTCTCCTTCAGAACTGGAAATCTATTTCACTCTCTTTCGCGAATTCGGAGATGTCTTTGAATGCTCATATGAAGAAATGCCAGGCATTGACTCGAGTATCGTTAAACATGAAATCAAGATGTATCCAGATGTCAAACTAGTATGACAACAGCTTCGACCGGTTAACCCGAAGAAAGCTGCTGCCATTAAGGCAGAAGTGAAAAAAATTTTACACGCTGGTTTCATTTACCATGCTCCTCTAATTGATTGGGTATTGAATAGTGTTCCTGTGATGAAAAAGCAAGGAATGATTAGAGTGTGCATCAATTACAGGGATGTAAATCAAGCTTGTCCAAAATACAACTACCCTACACCCTTCATCGACCAGACAATTGATGAATGTGCCGGATGTGAAATCTTTTCATTTATGGATGGAGTTTTTGGATACAATCAAATCAATATCCACCCACAGGACCAGTCAAAGACTACATTTATTTGTCCATGGGGCACATTCGCATACCGTAAACTACCTTTCAGTTTGAAAAACGTGGGGGAAACTTTTTAGAGGGCAATGAACTATGCCTTCCATGACATCAAACACATCGTTCAACCATATCTCGACAATCTACTGGCTCATTCACGAAAGAAGATTGATCATCCATAGCATTTGAGAGCTATATTTCTACGTTGTCGACACTACAAGGCACGACTCAATCCACACAAGTGTGTGCTTTGTGTTGGTTCTGGTCGATTACTTGGTTTCGTAGTTTCTAAGGACAGAATTTGACTTGACCCATGCAAGGTTTAGGTAATCATCGACATGCCTCCACCTTCAAATTTGCTTCAGATTCAAAAACTCCAAGGGAAAGCAAAATTTCTAAGTAGGTTCATTCCAAATTACATCGAACTTGCTAAAGGTTATACATGTCTTTTGAAAAAAGAAGTACCCTTCAACTGGGATCAAGTTGTGCAAGATTCCTTTGATGCTTTAAAGGATTCCCTAGTAAAAGCATCATTAATGTACGCTCCTAACTATCAAAAAGACTTTAACTTGTATCTCGTTGCTACAAATACAACTATCACAATGGTTTTAGTACAAGAAGACAATGGAATAAAACATCCGATATATTATTTAAGACGCAACTTAAATGATACAGAAAACAAGTACTCCTATGTTGAAAAGCTGGCCCTAGCAGCTGTTCAAGCAGTACAGAGATTTCGACACTATATACTCTTTCGCAAAACTACCATTCTGTCAGATTGCAACCCTATGACCTACATTTTGTCGCGTCAATTGCTAGGGGCAAATATTCCAAATGGATATCCATTTTGCAAGAGTTTGATCTGGAATTCACCAAATCCAAATCAAAGAAATCTCTAGTCTTTGCAGAGTTACTTTGTGACCTCCCATCATCGTCCAATGATTCAACATCTAAAGCATAAATCATGGATGAATCTTTGTTTCTGATATCGTCAAGCGACCCATGGTACGGAGATATATTGATCTATCTCCAAATGCAAACCTTTAGGCCTAACACCTCTCACTCTGAACAACGACGTACTCGATACCAAGCCAAAGACTACATGATCATCGGTGATACACTTTACCATCGTGGTGTCGATACAATTCTATGAAGGTGCCTCATGCATGAGGAGGCTGAAACAGTAAGAGATAACAGTAAGAAAAACAGAAACACAACAAAATTTAATAAGGAGGTCACCCAATCCTCCTCGAATACGTCTCCTAGTCCAATTTTCAGTGGTGGCCTTTTTATTATGTTTTTAAAGTAGAGTCTTACAATAAGGAGCTCAATCTAAGTCTCACTTGACAGAGGATGATCAGTAGGATGGCACTTGGAATTCCCAAGTCCTTAGAGTTCACACACTCCCTTTACTAAATTTTGACCTCAATTGGTCTCTGTCTACTCAATGTTGCCCTTACTCTGATGGTCAGCTCAGCTTCTCTGTTCTCTCCAATTTTGCCTTTCTTTCTGTGTCTCTTGACCTTCGGCTTCTTCATTGCTTCTCTGCCTCACTGTCTCTCTATCTTGTTTATGTCAGCTCGTGGCTTTAAAGCCAGTTCATTTCTTTGATTGATCACTTCGTCTTCCTGACTCTCTGAATCCCCTACCTCTGTCCGCTGGGACTCCTCTGCCCTGCATCATCGTTGTTGTGTAACGCTTCGCAGAGAGGTGGCCACCTGTCTTCTTGAGAACTAAGTGTCAGTTCTTCCCGAACAGTTTTGTTGTTCCATTATTTCCCAGATGCCTACGAAATGGGTCCTTCTGTCAATTCATTGGTCAAATCGAACTTCAAATCTTTATGCGCCATAGCTTATTTCTCCCTCGGGTCCAGTCATCCATCGGGTTAAACCCCCGCCATTTGATCTGGAGCCCCCAAATCCTACGGTCTTCGCTTATATCACGCGATTGAGTTGCTCGATCGTTAGTCCGCGATGTAAGTAGTTTTTCTCTCTCCCCGCCGGACACCCGTCACTTGGTGTATGGAATCATTGGGTCTTTGGCCAAACCCACTTATCGCCCGAAATTCCTCTGATATTCCGTCAATTTTGAGCATTGGACCCGCCTATCAGTTTTAGCACTTTCCCACGATTTTCTGGTTTCCCTTGTGACCGAGTGCTCTGGGCTTTTCCTTCTCAAGGGGTTCTGCCTAGCTTTGCGCTAATCGTGTATTAGAAACAACCTCCATTTCTGGGTTTGAGCTTCCCAACTGCCATTTTTGCACCATGCACAGTCCCATGGGCCAATGGTCAGCGCACTTTGATTGAAGGTCCTCGTTGCTCCATGCTTTCTGCAAATTACCATTATTCAGAGGTTATTTCTGATAGTTATAAGATTTCTTGAAGTCTTTCATCCATTCTTAACAATCAAGGAATTGTTTGAGGATCCAATTCGGATTAGAGGAGGAGACCAAAAGTAGTTAAGGTTACGGATGCCCAAAGTGGGAGTTGATTACGAGGAGAGGGGAATGATGAGGTGGTAGTGGGGACCAATGGTCCAAAAATAGAAAAAATCGTACCTCGGATGCCTGCACACCACCTCACTCAGCTCGACCATAAGAAGAAATTATCATTGATCCCCATGCACCCATGTATTCATCTCCTCGAGGCTCACTCTAGAAAAATCGCTCTCATACCAAAGAAACCTACAGATGAGAAAAATTCCATATTTCTCCTGCGTAGGACTTCCTATAGGATCACCAAACTTCCTACAGGGTTACATAGGAATCCTACAGTATATAGCCAGACAGTCAATAGGATTGGCCAAGAGTAGTTTTCAAAGGGAAAGCACAGGGGTTGGCTACAACAAAACACCATGAGGAGGCAAACTCTGCATTCCTTCCATTTTTCTAAGTGAATAGAACAAAAAACTCTCCTAGTTTGAGTGAATTTGATAGTTGTGTAAAGGAATTGTCTCCTCAAGTATTTCAATCACATTCCCTCCTGCATTAAATTTTGTATCAACCATCACTGCTCCTCAAAATTCACCATACAAAATGACAAGGGAGTTTAATAGAAGGGAGCCCATTAACAC
Source organism: Pinus taeda (assembly GCA_000404065.3). Lineage (NCBI taxonomy): Eukaryota > Viridiplantae > Streptophyta > Pinopsida > Pinales > Pinaceae > Pinus > Pinus taeda. The sequence goes on from APFE031456730.1 coordinate 30,421, forward strand.
TGTGAAGATTCACCAACACCCTCCTGTCTTATAAATCTTCACGAGGCATAATTAAATGGGGTATTTTGAGAAATTCAAGGGGTATGATAATGAAGTGGCGCGAGACTTTTATCTCTCCCTCATTCCACTGACCAGAACCCATGCCACTGTTGTGGTGAGAAGCCTCTCCATAAACCTCACCCCTGAACTCATAAGCAGAATTACCACACTTGCCCTAGGAGTACCTTGGAGAAAGGAATATAATGGAGATAGCCAGACTACCAAGAAGAAATTCTTTTTAGAGGGAGAGGAGCCCATTGAGGACATGAATGGAGTAAGGAGAACAAGCCTACCATACCCTTGGAATGAGGTAAGCTACCAACTTATAAAATACATATCATATGAAGGTAGGCATAGTGTGGTTTATGGTTATCACTTTAGGCTCCTTGAAGAGTTGAGATTTGGAGCAAAAACACCTCCACACCACAGGATCAACATACCATACTTCCTTCTGCAATCACTAATAGATACACACATAAAGGTGTAGGAGGGGAACCCCCAAAAGTTAGCCCGCCATGGGTTAATTAGAATCATCATAGAAGATGCCCTCCAAAACCTCAAAATTACTATCCAATGGGATATTTTCAGATACATGCACACAGATGAGGATATCAAAGCCCTCACATATGATATTAGCCCTACTGTTAGTGAAAAGGATGAAGAAGAGATAGAGACAGATGGAGAAGAAGTAGAGAGGGATGAAGAGGAGATAGATGAGGATTAAGAGGAAGAGAAAGAGAAAGAAGGTGATGAAGAAATAGAGGAAGATGTCAAGGAGGAAATTGATAAACAAGATGAGGATATAGAGGGAGAAGAAGGGAAAGGCATAGGTAAAAAGGGAAATGGAAAAGAGGGGGAAAAATACAAGGAGGAATCACCTAGGCTGTCCCCAAAACCCACAGAGAGAGAGGCAGAAGATTCCCTCACTGCCCTTAGCACCCCTATCAAACAAAAAGGCAAAAGACAAAGGCTTATACTTTAGAACAAGGAAAAGTACAAGGATAAGGCAGGGAAAACCCCAAACTCCAACCAAGGTTCCCATTGTTATTGAGGACTCACCTAAACAACAGGAGAAGATGGATCCTCCTATAAAAACTTAAGAAGAAGGATCCTCAGCACAAACCTCCCCTATGTCTCCTATAACCTATGTGAGAAGGCTTGTAACCAGGTCTACCTCATCCAAAGGAAAAGACATCCTACAAGATACATAGTAGGACCTACAAGAAGCAAAGCATTCCTATAGGAAACTCTACTAAACGTACATGAAACTAAAAAATTGGATGAGGAAAGAAGTAAGCAACCAGAAACAATGACAAAGGACCTAGAGCTATGGGAACCTAGTCCTCAACCTAACCTTGACTCCTACTACAGATTTATTGAGGGGGGCAGGGTCATTCCACAAAAAATTGCCATTCCATTATTCATTGAGCTTGAGAAAGAAATAGCCAGAACTCATAGATGGATGTAGATTACCAAGTTCAAGGGAGTGGAGGACATTGGTCACATGGAGGAGAAGCTCAAAAAGATGGGAAGGGAACTAAGTAGCTTGAGGGGCAGACAGGCCATAATGAAAAATCAATTGGAGGCAAAAAATGAATGGTTGAAAGGACAACTGCAAGAAAGAGAGAATCAATTGGCATCCATGACTAGTCCATATTTGGAAGAAATCAAGTGTACGATACTAGTTAAGTCCTATGCACTATACCTTAAGGAATAGTGGCTGCAGTTCCAAATCAAGACCCTAGCACAGAGAGGCACCATAAAATGTCACAACTACAAATATCCAAATCTCCAAAACTACACTAAAACTCTTCTCTTTTGCATAAAACGTAAGAACTCTCGTCCTTTTCATGGCATTACATTATGTTTGTGACTAACCCTCATATTTCAAACATAGCAATGCATTAATTACGTATCGCATTTCTATAACCAACTCCATATATAACATATTCGTTATAATCCTTATCACTCCAAAACAATATAACATTAATAACCCTTTTCACTCCATATTAATCTCACCCTATCCTTATTAAAAAAAAACCAAACCATATCACAACCATATGCGTATAATCCTTATCACTCCACCGCATACAATATATAACATATACATTGGGTTTTAATGGTTCGATGGCAAATTAACCATATGGAAAACCTTCAGATCTGCTCCTCCCAACCATATAATTTAAACATGACATAATATTTATTATAACCATATATACATGGGTGTAGGTATAGAGGATAAGGTTGGTTAGCGGATGTTTTGTTGGAGTGGAGGTTTTGGTATGGCGGGGTTAGTTATAATGAAGGCATAATGTATAATGAATATGGTAGAGGTATAGAATAATGGAGCAAAGTATAGCATAAATGTGGCATGAGGTAAGTCAGCGGAGATATGGTAACGTAGAATGGTGGAGTATATAGTTTGATTTTTTTCTTAATTTATATATATATAAAATACACCATATTTTTTTTTATTGTATGGTGTATATATATAGCTTTGGTTTTATATATAATGCATTTAAATATAGATTTTAGTGTACCATAAATAAAAATAACCTTTAATGTCATCATATATACCCAAATCTCACCATGCAACCAATTGGAGATATTACCATTGTAACAAAGCTGGAGATATACCATTGAGCTGAACCTGTACTTTTGCCATGTGTCAAGCAATAAAACATTGGTTTGTCACAAACTTCCACAAGGAATTTCTCATTCATTTGGAGGCCAAATGCACTCGTTCAAGTTGTGTTGGAGTCTTTTCTGTGAGCTCTTCGCAATGGCGATGCTTCCACTTAAATCCAATAACTTTGATTTTTAAGCCTTTTCAAATCCTTGATCAATTTCATATCATAAACCATCATTCTTCCACAAGAACGGTCCATGGAAATAACCTATCAATCGAGATGGCCTTAACATACATTCAATTAATCAAGCATTCTCATTAATATAACCCATATACAGATATATCAAGGTCAAGGTTTAAAGAACATCCTTTGTGCCATTTTCATGACTTCCATATCATTCTCCATTATTTTCCATGGACCCAACCAACCCACTTGGATATCATACTGTTTTTTTCTTAATCATGGGAATAACATACATTGACACACGTCATATCAAATCAGAGTTCAGAGAACTCCTTGTATTTTTGTTACTATTCACACAGGTAGTTTTCATCCTGTACATAATTTCATTCATGCTTGATGTCATATTTTGGAAGCAGTGCTCCAACATATACCAGGAATGACCTCCTTCTCGCCCATCATCCAATTGGTGTTCCATATTGTCGGGAAGTCATTCAACATGTCATTATTCATGCCAAATACACACTACCCCTTGTCCATCTTTCCTCATGTTTCTTCACTGCTCATTATTTATGCAAGGGGCCTTCTTGGTCACATATTATGATGCATTTCAATTAGCCTTGTTCTTAAGAATCTATGGCCTCCCTACCACACCCAACATATTTTTTTGAGGCCCCAAGCATGAAATTCAAAAGGAAAAATTTAAAGAGGAAACAATGGAAATAAAATAAAAAATAAATTCATGACAACGATCACAAATAAATTCCCTCAAATAATATCATTTACCATCACAACTTTGATATCATCACAACTTCCATATTACACAAAAAACAGCCCCTAACAATCCCATACCTCTATGTGCCAACACATTACATGACACATAGGTGCAACCAGTCCCACATCTTCCTAGCCCAACACATTACACAACACATGCATGTATACATAGTGTACAACACATACACATACACATATACATATTATTCAAACAAAATTCGTACATAATTACACATGGCACACTTTACGGATTACCATGACTTCCCCATCATCACAACTCCTAGGCCTAGGAAATCCCCAATCCTTGGTGACCTACTTGTCCTAATATTAACCCAGGAAACCTCTAATCTAGGTGGTCTACCTATATGTATTGTAAATGATAACATATGTGTCCTTATGACGCTTTATCGCATGCACCCACAACCCAAAATTTGGGTTTGTTCTTCTTTCAATTTCCCATGATTGTGCCAACATGCCACGTAATACATTTTTTATTTATCTACTGATAAACCTTCAACATTCCATGTTCATAATGAAAACATGGGAAAAAATATAATAGTTATAAGAAAATGATATTAAAATCATAAATTAGCTAGATAAACTTCTTGCACAATTGATTCCTCACACAACTGGGAATATTTACATGTCATCCATACTTGCATTAAATAAAAGTAAACCATCATTCTTCCACAATAATGATCCATGAAAATAACCTATCAATCAGGATGGCCTTAACATACATTCAATTAATCAATCATTCTCATGAATATAACCCATATTCAGATATATCAAGTAAGGTCAAGGTTTAGAGAACCTCCTTTGTCCCATTTTCATGGCTGCCATATCATTGTCCATTATTTCCCATGGACTCAATCAGCCCACTTGGCTATCATACTATTTTTTTCTTAATCATGGTAATAACATACATTACCACATGTTAGGCCAAATCAAAGTTCAAATAACTCCTTGTATTGTTGTTACTATTCATACAGGTAGTTTTCATCCTGTACATAATTTCGTTCATTCTTGATGTCATATTTTAGAAGCAATGCTCCAACGTATACCAACAATGACCTCCTTCCTACCCATCATGCAATTGGTGTTCCATATTGTCGGAAACTCATTCAACATGTCATTATTCATGCCAAATACACACTACCCCCTTTCCATCTTTCTTCATGTTTCTTCACTGCTCATTATTTATGCAAGGGATAGTTCCATATATATATGGATAGTCCCTTTTTAAATATTCCCTTCCACTATGCCACCAAGAAGTCACTTTTCTTTTTTTACTATCCTTACAAGGCCTCCTTATGGCCTTGTCGGGTGGACTTTTGTCCACATCACAAGGGGTGGGAGTGCGTAGTAACAACCCCTGAATAGGAGATAAATTTTACATTAGCATGTTATTCAACCTTGCAAGCCTCTAATTCTCTGCCTTACAACTTTTAAGCTTAGCCTTCAAGTCCTTGAAGGTTCTTTTTCTTTTAAGGGCTTCCCCAATTTTTTTTCTCTTAATGAATTTGGTCCATATCAAGTTGTACCATGCCACTATCCATGCCTTCTTTTGCTTCCACTGAGTCTTTCTATATGCTTCCATACACACTCATTTTTTAGTGCATTAATAAAATAAAATAAATAATATACCAACTGCCATATTTCCATGCTAAAGGAAGAAAGATACCTTGTAGTTATCCACACATCTTCAAAATTCTCATTAGTCACATGTACCAAACCTTGAAACAATTAAACATATACATAAACTTGGTTTTGAAATTTAGAGATAATATGTTCCTATCAACATGGTTACCATCATGCCATTGCAATTTTTGAAGATCAATATTTTACCAAGACCATCATTACCAATTTTAAAATATCATCCTTCTCTATCAATCAACATTATCAATTTTCAAATATTTAGCCATCTTTATAATGTTAGAAATAGCCATTAAGTTCAACCTCCTTAATAAGGCTATCTACAATCATTAAATCCAGCCTTTTTTCCAAGGCCAGCAATCATGGCATCTGCAATATCAAAGGGGTCAGTTAGAAAGACATATGTCACATTAGTATCTTCCATATTATAATTTATAATTATCACATTTAAAAATGTAACATGGATATGCATAAAATCTTCAGTAAATACATAACCATTCCATCACAATGCTACACCTCAACATCCACTTTCACAAGAAAACAATCATCAAAACACCTCACTCTCTAATGGAGTCACAAAATATCATGCCTCCAAACCACTGAGGCTCTTTACAACATAATATGAAAACCATAGGATTCACACACACACACAATCCACATAGGGATTTCCCAAATCCATCATGTCGTATGAACATTCACATGCATATGCATCCCAAGTGTGTAAGAATATACCATTTAACCAGTAGTGTTGGTACACTATAAACAATCATGCACAAAATAATGCAAGTAGTTCTGCCAATATTAGAGAAACAATAATCATTCATGGTCGCAGCCATAGACTCTCTAGACCTTCAATATTCCTAATATAAAACACATGAAATTCCATTACGTTAAAAAATAATTCAAGCATCATTTCCATATGCATGCAATCCACAATTAGTGTTATAAGTAACACTCAAGCATATTCACATTTATCTATTACTCTCCAAGCTTGATCCCAACTCATCTCCAGAGGCCTAATCATAAGCCCTTCTACTCTGTTAATCTCATAATATGGCACCAATTTATTCTAAAGGTCTAGTGTTGAGCCTTTTCTTTGATACTACTATGTAATATGCCTCCTTACCACCCATATACCACACTAAGAGTAAAAGGAGTCAGTTACTATGTTGATCCAACTTTCAAAGTTCAATTATCGAAATGGGGTCATTTTTCAAACTTTTCAAAACCTAGAATAGACCTTGAGATTGTATTTTTCTCATTAACACCTTTCTAGTGATATATAATTTGCCTCAATTTGGCTCTTAGACCAAAAGTTGTGGTTAGTTAAAGATTGGCCTAATAGTTTTCTGCCATGTCCTCCTGACCTACCATGTGGCACCCATGTGGTCACCACGTAGTTATACAAATCATAGCCATGTCTCCTTTCTGAGGTTTATGTCACGTTTTTGTTAGTAGTTGCCACCATGGCCTATGCCACTTCATTATACATGAGATCCCCTCATTTTGAAATGTCAGGTTTGAGAATTATGGTATCTAATGCATATTGTTTCCCATAAGATGCCTTTCATATTCCCTTTTTTACTAGTTTTTGCACTTTTATCTTGTACTTGTACATTCTCTTGATGCAATAGCAAAGGTTTATATTTGGTTTTCGTTTTATTTAAATAATACCTCCTTTATATGCATTTCTCAGTACTAATGTTCATTAAATATTGTTAATGCAGTTCTTGCACTCTATAGATATCCTGCACCATAATAGAAGTATATAGGGACCACTCGATCATCTGATATTTCCCATAGGAAAATGATAGATGAAATTTTTTCAATACTATATTGGAGCCTATCTGACAACCAAATGTACACTTATCATTTACTTCTATATTCCTGCAAGCACTCTGTAAGATTCCTATACCAAGACGAAATTACACATGTTGCCCTCATGTAAAATCACCACGTGATCGTAAATTACACTTTTCAAAGATAATTTTGAAGATATGGTCAAGGGAAAACACATTTCGCTTCATTTATGGTGATTCATTAATTCTTTGGCTCTACCTACACCATTATTGGCTTCTTGCCTGCACTAATTGTTGTGCCTACACTAATTTGGGGGCTCGATGAAAAATTAAAGGTTTGATGCACTTTCGGGAAAAACCAAAGATGGTTTTCTCATAAAATAATGTTTAAACACCTCCACATGAGTTGTAATGAGCCTAGGTTGCACGTGTGGGTTTTGAGAAGAAAAATCAATAAATATGCTTAAAACTCACACTGTCTTCAAACTGCCAAATTTCACCTTGATTTTCATGCAAATGGAGGTGACTGTTGAAATTATAGCTTAATGGGGTTTTCCCCAGTATATAATATTATCTAAAACCCCAAAAAATTTCCAAAAATCATATTGGTCTAAGAGATACGCAAGATTCTTTGAGGCAATTTTGTAAAAAATGTAGTTTTTTCCATAATTCTAAAATTATGCCCAAATTTGCAAAATTTATATTAGATCTACATTTTCTTGATTGGATAATGGTCCTATTGGTCTCCCCATGATGAAAAAATAGTTGGGATTTGAATATTCATCTTGTTTGTAAAGGATTAGCTTTTCCAAAACCAAATTTATAATGTAATTTTTTTATAAAGACAAAGTTATGCTAAGGCGCAGAATGGACATTCCTTGCACTCTTATGTTGTTGGTTTAGATTGAGAGGAAGATTTCTTTTAGGTTTTGAATCCTGAGCACTCAACTCATGTTGAATAAGGTTGAACTATCTTTTCAATACAAAAGAATTGTGTCAAGTTTTACTTTTCTTTCGACTGTGATTTTGTAATGTGATTCATTACAAGAGACAACAAGTTGGTTGGGAGTGCCTACTAACCCAACTTGTTGTCTCTCTCTCATTACCCCCTTATTCTCTGCATTTATTTATTTGATAGATTACAGATCTATTGTGTAGTGTGTTAATTAAGATTGGGTGTGTTAATTAGAATGATTGATCCCAGATCCAATAGGTTTTTGGCAAGAAAATCACACTCTCTATTTGGGAACATGCTTTTCCATTCAATATTAGTTTCATATCTTTACATTTGGATACCTTTTATGCATTAAAACAAAAATTATGTATGCGTACTTAATATTTGTCATTTTTGCAATTCTAGATCTAGATCAATTCTTGTTTACAAATTGAGAAAGGGTTCATATGTTGTTGCTTGGATGATCTATATTTTAATCTATAAATTGAGCGGTGTTAAAAGTTATGAATATACACTACTCCCTTGCCTATTTTTTAATACAAATTGTGGGAACAAAATTAAATTTCAAAGTCTAGCACTGTTACTTTATGACTTAAGTATGTGTATGCACCAAAATTAGGGTATGTTGTTTGGCTTATAAAACTCAAGTTTTACATAACAAGAGTGTTTTCTTGTATATGGAAATAACTATTGGTCTCACAAGGATCCAAATTTTATCTACAAAGAGAGTTGAATTATCATTTTGTAGCTTTCTTGAATAATTATAAATAGAGTAATGGGTTATGCATTCTCTTTAAATGTCTTTTCTTAATTCTTATGAGTAGTAATAACATTCCCAGAATTTATAAAGTGGGTTTATTTAAAGAAGATAGTGCGTGGATTATTGAATTTGGGTGAGAAAATTTATACACATTTCACAATTTAGCAAATTTTGAACTTTTTATGCCTTTCATTGATTTCACAAAGAGATAATTTGTAAGAGGATTGAGAGCATAATCGCAATAGACTTGGTGGATTCTTTTGATTTATAATTATGCATTGAGTATGGGAGGGTTGATTTTAATTGCTTTTCTTTACATTTGCTTAAGTAAATGCTCAGGTTTCCAATAAGTTAGTATCTAGGGTTTTCATTTTTTTAGAGTTTTCTCTTTCATTTCCATTAGCTAGGATTTTCTCTCTGCTTGCCAATACTTAGATTTTCTTTTCAATTGCTAATAATTAGAGTCTGTTGTCCAGATTAATCAACATCTAGGGTTTGTTCTTTGATTTCCATTAATTAGGGGTTTTCTCTTTTATTTCTCATAATCAGGGTTTTCTTCCAAATGTTAGTGATTTCTAGGATTGGTGTTTATGGTTAAATTTCCAAAGACTCTCTTTTGAGTGTAGCATTTGAGCAAGGATTGACTAAGTGAAAGAACTCTAGGTGTGATATGTTTCCATATTATATTAAGGTCTTGTTTTGAAAGTTATAGGAGTCTTTCTATGGAATTTCTAGTGTTGCGTCTCGAAGTCTACGAACCCCACACTAAAATTAAATGTTAGTCCACTAATATACTATATACTACACATGACATGAACCATACATACATACATACACACACACACACACACACATATTTATTTAAATCCATGTGTTGCACACATTACCACCTAGTGGGTTCCTCATTGTTACATCATCTTGGGGATAAAATCTTAGGAATTTCCTTGGAAGCCCTCACACAAAACTCCAAGATGCCTTTACACAAAACCTTCGGGTTTACGTGGAACACCCATGTGTGAATTGAATATCCTTTGGGTAGTTATAACTATACGTTTGTGCCATATGGTGCAATCATTTCCAATGAACAAGGCCCTCACTTGTCACACAATCTTGGGGATAAAATCCCAGGAGTCTTCCCCATCGCCTTCATATAAGAACGTATGGGTGACAAATAGTTTAATTTTACACCTACATGTAAATATATACATATGTATGGCGTCCAACCCCAATTTACTAGGTCAGTGTGCCAAGTAATCCCAGCGATAAAATCTCGAGAGTTTCTTTTTGCACCTCCAAAAAAAACTTCTAGGGCTTAAGGAAGTAGATATAGAATCCCTTCATGTTAATTGATAGAAAATTCTTTTGTCTTGGGACATAAATCAAAATTCTTTCAGTGTTGGATCCTCTACAGAATGTCAAGGTGACATCATCAATCTATTTCATTGGGGTGACCTATGTTGATGTCATACCCTCCAGATGGTCTCCTATGAGAGTTCCATGTGTCACCTATTTTTAAGCCATTTGAAATTTCCAAATGGCTGGATTTGCACGAATTATGTGTCATCACAATAGCACCATGTCTCCCTCCTTCCATGTCATGTGCCACATTTCCCTAGGTCCCACCAAGGTTCCAACCACTTGCAAAACTAAGTTTTTTCCATTATAAACTAATTTGGAAAAATGGGTCAATTTAATCATTTTTCCAAAGTCTTGGTCAATTTAGTATCTACAAACATACACCTTGCTTGATATGATCATGTCTACATGCCACATAATCTTGTGATTTAAATCCTCGGAGTTCCTCCATGAGAGTCCTGCAAAACCTCCAAGGTCTCAAACCTCTAAGGTTCATCCAATGGCTGAAATTCCATGTGGCCATCAATGGATATAATCTCCTTCACTTTCACATTCGGTCGCCACATTTTCAAATGGTTGATTAAGGATAAAAACCTTTTCCTTTAGAATCTTAAGGTTTCCAACCCTTACACATTAACAATTATGAATGCATATATAACGTGGCCTTTTACCAGGGCCTCTGATGCATAATATATATGCACACATATACAAGTTATTTCAAGCTATTCCACCTGAGCCTCAAACAGACTCGACCTGACAATATATATATATATATATATATCCATTCTAAGCTCAACAAGAATTTGGCCTAAATATATATAAATAGATATAAGACTAGATCAGGTTGATATTTACTCATAAGCTAAGGATGGACATCTTTATTTATAGATAGACATATATCCAATTATATGTTGTAAGCTAAGTTGGGTTGAAGCATTGTAATCTCAGGAGGAATATCCTTGTTTATAGTATAATAATGCATGCTAACATTAATGGTTGCATCCAATTGGGCCCCAAGATGGCATGAGGCGTTACAAGCTGCATGAAGGATAGTCGAATTTTCACTTTAAAACAGTAAAAGTATGTGCATAAGTTGGTTGGTTTAGGCAAATTCTTGTTGAGCTTAGAATGGATATATTATATATATATAATATATATGTATATGTATATGTATATGTATATGTATATGTATATGTATATGTATATGTATATGTATATGTAGATATAAAGTTGTCGCTCCTGAGTTTTCCAATTTTAAAACAAGGCCTGATAGCCAAATCATTTAATTCAGAAATTAATTTAGTTTAACGAATATTTTTCTACCTTCCCATACTTAGGCCATTTTGAAAAATGTACAAAATCAAGATGAACACAAGAATGAACCCATTCCTGAGAAGATGTTGAGGGAATCTGCAACACATTTTCATACATGAATCACTTCCATTAATATTAATCTAAGCAGGTCATCGGTTATGTGGCTAGCATACAATATTCAATACTAAGGAGCATAAATAAGCATTAACATCTCAAACATACAATATTTAACTAGTCCTCATTAGCTTCATAGAGATTAACATTACGCATTTACACAAAAATCAACATTCCTCAACATAACTTAGGAATTTAACTGACATAGGAATTTCACCCATTCCTCGAATGTTACATAGGAATCTATCACTCCCACTCTTATAGGAAACAAAAATTCCATGCATTCAAAATGGTATTTAAATAGCACAATAAACATTTGTATAGTATTCACTAGAACATAATGCATATGAACACTTATTTTATAGTGCAATATTTGGAAACAAATACTGGGACTCTAACTCTTCACCCAACCTTAGACGAGTTGCAACTAATCTTACTTGCAGTTGTCAAACTTGATCCATAATATTTCAAATCTTGAGGAAGAGTGCACAAAGGATATTGTCATGCCATCAACACCACTGTTAGTCCAAAGATCCTCCTATCTCCACCCAACAACCAAGGAAGTAAACACCCTAGTGTCTCCACCCTAAACTAGGCTCCCAAAGAACACTAGAACACTACAAATCCACAATTTGAGATGAATTCCTTCTATTGGTCACTCTATTATTTTCCTCAAGAAATTATTTTCCCTGAAAGTGTTGATTTCCCTCTCTTTCTCTTTCATCTTATTCTAAGGGATTTCCTCCCTCTCTTTTGTGTTGAGAGATTCCTCTATATTCTTTGCTCTTTGCACTAAACTCTCTCGGTTGTTGTCAAATCACCCTCCTTTTTTCCCTCTCTTATGTGCCTCCTTTTGACCCCTTTACCTTCCCATCATGTTGTGCGACCATTGAAGGTTGTGGGAATGTTGTCCTTCTAGTGCAACCCATTCCTTCTAATTAATTTATTTATCCCTTTTTCTTGTGGTTTTTTCCCAAATAGAGTATGGGTTGTCCTTGTTCTTCCAACCAATTCATTTATAAAAGAGACCATTAAAAGCACACTAGTCAGTCCATGACTAATATCATTAAATTTCTCAATCTTCCAACTTCCTCCCCAAGCTATGAAATTTGTGTATCTTAGCATTTTATATTTTATTCATAGAAATATAACAATAATTTATAAGAGGAGGATTTACGCAAAAGGAATGTCACAATTATTAAGGGTGAATGGGTCCTTCAAAAGTATATCCTTTGTTTCCATCTTCCACCATTGAGCGCAACCTTCTACAATTGTTTTTTTCCCATACTTATATTTGTGTTATGTTTAGCTCAGTGGCTTCTTGTCTATTATGGGCCATGAAATCTGCATGTCATTAGGAGTTCACCCAACTATAATGTGTGATGAGGATGTGATTGGGTTTGTAATATTCTCCCCTAATCCATAGATTACAACTAAAGTTATTTTCTACTACCTTGTGTGTAATTTCCTAGTCAACATGGTTATTTAAGTAAGACACAAAGGCTCTTAGCTAGATATTTCCCACAAAGTGGTTGGTATTCCAAGCTAGATCATGGTATAACAAAATGTTATGCTAGTATACTTCACACAACAATTTCCTCTTATCATTCGTTCTTGCATAATAGGCCTATATGAAGGTGCTCAAAGAAGCAATATCATATGGTTTACTATTCATTATGGCATTTCTTTGAAACATGAGATATTTTTTTGTAGATACATGTTATAGATAAGGGAGGCTGCAATGCAACTAAGTACATATTCCACCAAAACTCCAATATGAATATTTTCAATCTCCAACTTATCCACTTATCTTTAAATCTTGAAATTTTTCTCTACTTCCTATTTCATATACTTCCCCCAGTGATCATGCATGGCACAATGGACCTCTAAGTGCTATCCCCACTTATCCTTGAGGATTTTGACATCTTAGTAATTTTCCTTGATGGGAAACACCTTCTTCATAAGTTTCAGTCATATACTTTAATATGTCTTGGATTTTACCCACACATATATAAGGTCTATGTGAAAAATCATATCCTCCATTCAATTAGGCTTTGTATGAGTGTCTACTTTAATCAATTAAAATATGCAATCTTATGTTTGGAAAACCTTTTCTTGGGTACGGATTTTATGTGACTCTTTCTAAACCATTACCTCTTCCTTCCAAATGGGTTCTTCCTTGTACCTCATGTAAAGGAACTCTAGTGCTTAAGAAAGGAAATAACACCCCCTAGAGGATTTATTTCCCCTTAGTTTGGCATCTAAAATTCTAATTTTTATCTACAAGTCCTTGTTTTTCTTCTCCAATATTTTATTGTTCCAGAAAATAAATGAATGTAAATAAGTGAGGTATAGAGTGCCTATAGGTTTATTCTTCTTTCTGGACTTGTACATCTTCCTCAGGCTGTAAACAATATTAGTGGTCTATGGATTTGTTATTTCTTATTGTATTTTTTCTTCCATACTTAGTGTTGTAACCCTTCCTCCCTCTTATGTTTTAGAAAATTATCCCTACATTTTTCATCTATTTCTTATTGTCTTGTAGTAGAGGCTTAACTTTATCCTTCCTTCCACTTTTTATGGTTAAATACAATCTTTATCTTCTTCAATTACCCCTAAAGGTTCTTTTTTTTATGCAAGGGTTACTTCTCTCTCAATCTTTGTTACCACATACACTTCTTTAATCTTTCCTGGGACAATTTTTTTTTCTTCAAGCCATGCTACAACATGCATCTCTTCGAAATCTATTTTTGTTGTAGCATGTATCTCTTCTTCTTTGTCCTACCATGTTTCTTCTTGTGTTGCAACATAGGTTTCCGCCTCTTTTATAGATAGTGTTGTCTCTTCCTTTTTTTTACCTTATAATCTTCATTTTTGGTATAGCCACAAGTGTAGGCCTCTTGTTCATTCTCCTTAGTCTCCTTGTTGGAGGTTGGCTACTAGTGATCTCTATATCACTATCATGACCTCCCATGGATTCTTCTTCCTATGGTTGCAACTCAACAATTTCTCCTGCTTTGTAAGTTGTAGCAACAACCTCCTTATGGATTGTAGTAGTTGCATATTTTGGTGGAGTTGTAGTAGTTGCAACTTCTAGTGAAGTTGCAACAATTGTTCCTTCTACTAGTGATTCTTCAACTTCCAACCTTGGTGCTTACACAACATCATTCCAGATACAACATTCTATTTGTAGTCCATGTTCCATAAGTAATTTGATCGAGTCATGATGTGAAAGGGAATCATTTAGCCTACTAGAGTTTTAAAAGTTGGTGGCCATCTGTTAGATTGTCTTCCAGAGGAAGAAGGGTATGTTGACTAGTTTTTAAATCCTCAAGTGATCTAGCAGCCTCAAGTGGTGCTAATACATGACCCCATGGCACCCCTGATGTGAAAATTATCTCTCTGTGATGAGAGATACGTATAGGGTGTTGGTATATACCTTTTGTCCAATCCACTCTAGTTCTTCACCAAAACCTCTTATGGATTGAGAAACTACTCCATCAATTATTGCTTCATATTTTTCACTCTCTGATTTGTTGTAGCCTAGACATTATTTGTATGGTTTCTTCATCTTCCTGAACCATTATTCCCACTACCATATACCTATCATATTGGAAATTGAACACAAATTCAACGGAAATAACATAATCATACCCCTATAATATCTCAACATACCTAATGCATCTTGCACACTAAAAAATTTCTGAAAAAATTGTCGCAATATTATAGAAAAAGGGAAATTATGGGCTTTATGTGATTCAATGAATCTCCCATTGTTCTTGCTGATATTTCATATAGTCTACTAGGTACAAGTTTGAATGGATAGTTCACTAGGGGTGAAAGATTTTAATTAAGATAATGAAATCATAGGCTGATGGTGTAGATTACATCATAGGCTTATGGTGGTTGTGGATTATTATGGCGAGTGATATGTCCAGTCTTCTTGAGGTAAGTGGAAATTATGTCCAATAATTTCATTCATTATGTAAACAAAATATGTTCCTTTTGTTACTTACTGTGACTTGTTGTCCTTTCCTAGGTTGGCGACGACATGTTTTCATTCTCTTTCTGGCAATCCTCTTGAGTTATCTTGTTTTCTACACTGTCATATTGCAAAGTTCTTTCATCAATTTCAGTAAAAAAATTCATTTGCTTACCTTCTTGGAATACCACTATGGCATTTTCATTAGACTTCTGGTCCATATCAACTTCATCTGACTGTCTTACACCAAACAGAATTTCATCTATGAACTCCTTCTACTGTAATAAATCAACACCTTCTTCCTCTAAAAGACATTTTCCATCATACTTCACCTCAAGAGCTTCATTCTTGTTTGTGATAGTTTCACCAGATTGTCCATCATCCTCTGTATATCCTGCAAACATACACAAACTATGAGAATTAAAATCATAAGGCTTCATTGCCTCATCTGCTTCCCTTGTCATCATATCTTCAAATTGTTTTGAACTATGCCAATAGTCCATGAGATCTTCAATTGATCTCTCATTATCCTCTTAACCCAACATTTCACCCTGTTCTGGTCTACAAATGGAAACTTCCATTTATGCTTCTTCTTCTCTGAGTTTCTTCACCAACCAATTTACCTGTTCTTGTTGCAGCCTTCTTTGCAACTTGGGCCACTTCATTGGCTTCATCTTCAAGACCCAACCTTGTCTTTGGTTCTCCTCCAGTAGCATTACTAACACATCGATTTCTTCTCTTATCTCAGCCATTTCCTTGTCAATCTCTACTTGACTCATCTGTTTCCTATGGATTGTTTGAGCACTCTTATCCTCCATCTTGTAGCCTTCTTCTGAACCTTCCATATGACTTTCCATAGCCATCTTCTCTTCAGTGTGATCTCTACACCTGCAACCAATCAACTTCCTTCTAAGTTGATATCATCCCCAAGCTTCTCCTCTGCCTGGTCTCCAAGTCCTCTTTCCTTAGCCTTGCACTGAGCAATCTTTCTCTCTCTCTCTCTCTCTGGTTGCTCCACTCACTTCTCTTAAGGACTCCTCTATCCCTATCTATTCCAAGCCTCAGCTAGAATGAGGTTCTGCTACTATCTCTAAGAACTTCTAAAAGTTCTTTTACAGTCTCTCTGTTGTAGTCCTATGCCCAACATTGCCATTAATTTAACTGCTGCAACTTTCATACCTTTGTAGTCATAACCTTCATAAACAAGACATCTTTCTCGCAAGATATTTCTTCACTTTCCTGCTCTGATACCAAAATGATGCAACCATATGGCTGCTACACCCTCACACCTTATCGGGACTATTTCACCCTTATAACCCTTCAAAGCTTCATCCCTCATATATATATATATATATATATATCATAAGCATAGTTTTGGTGCTTTTCTTTAAAATCAGGACCACTTAAGCTATCAGAACCATTACACTATCGGAAATTGTTTATATCGCTTTTAGCCTTAAAAAAACCCCTGGCAACACTTTTATTTGAAATACACAGGAATGCGGGAAATACATGGGAAACCCCGCTCCACACAAATAACCGAATCTCAAATATTTATAAGTTTGCTTCTATATATTGGCGGATCTGTCCTTTGATCCATCGCCTTCTCGCAGTCACTCCATATCTCCAATATCTGATTGGTTGATCTCCTTCATACAAATCTTCCTTGATCTAACGGTCAGCATTGATTCCGAACAATGAAACTGGCATCAATTCTCCATCGTTGATTTACACGTAGTGGATTCGACGGTCCACATATTATTTCAGGTGGACAATTTATACAGGGATTAACCGCCCGATAAAGTAGTTTCCCTATTCACCCTCACTGCTACGTGTCGAGTGGTGAATGGGATCGGGTGACTATCCCTCATTACAGCTTATAGTCCTTCCACCACCCGAAATACCAGGCACTGTTACTAAACCGCTTCTGCGATCCAACAACCACGGTTGATCGCGATCTAATGGCTACAATTTAATCGCATATCGCATAGTCGCATTCCTCCAAGCCAAGCTCTATCCACTCTAAAGTGTCGATCATATATTCCTATGGACCCGATATGGATATAAGCCACCCTTTAAAAGATTTCAGATCCGAATTTTAGATCCGGTTCTGTGTTTTGTGACGATTCTTAGTGTAAATGGGGTTTTCACTTGCGGAACCAAAACCTATGTAAAAATGCTTTGCCGACCCGTATCAAACAATTAGATTTAAAAGAAATCCCTCGACTTCTATCAATCATGATTTTAGGCGATAAACATAACAAAACTAAGGGGTAATCACCGACCTGAATACAAAGACTTTGAAAGCATACAAGGGTTTTTGCATGCCCGATAATCAATCATAAACACAGCAATATCATTCATTCAACATAAAATGATTACAGAGTCTCACCTTGCTCGATTACACAAATTAAAAGACCTTTATTTCATTTACAATCCAAACACTATTCAGCTCTCCTAAATCCTTCCTCTTTGGCCTGGTTCTTCAATTAGTGGCCTTTGTTCCTAATCTGCCCATAGGCTTACAATTCCCTCATGAATCCTATCTATCTCTCTCCTCTCTATCTGTCTCCAAAAAAGATGGGAAAATACATATCTGCCTAAGCTAACCATCTCTTTCCATAAATGAAGGACTTCACAATATTTTTAGAAATCACATCATATTCTAACTAATCAACATAGCTAATTGGCTTGATCTCCACGTAGGGAGGATCATTTGCCATTTTATTCCCAATTCTGTTCAGAATTAGGCAACAACTAACCACTTATATAATTTGAAATTAATACAATTTAAATAACCAAATTCTTCCTCCAAACTTTCATTAGCCACAACATGTGACCACGCCATCACATTGCTGGCTAGGCCTAGATGCTCCTACATCACCACCCCCCCCCACACACATATAATAACATTTGAAATAAGGGCAGACAAATATATGGGTCCCGACAATGAAAACCATGGTGCTTGGAATGGAAGGTCATGCGGGCCTTGGCAACAAAAGTCGTTGGTGGTTTTCAAATACTCCCCTTCTGGTTTTAAAAACCAAGAGAGGTGTCCCTCATTTAATTAGAGTCATCTATTTGATGATGGTATTTTGGCACAAATCCAAATGACGAAACCCCCGTTAAACTTCAATGGGGCAAGGGGTCCCTCATGCCGTCAAATCTCACTCGTCTTGGGCATGTATCATTATTAGCTATCAATTCTTGGTATGATTTAATAATCCTCAAAATCATGTTGATGTTCTAAATGCTGCCAAAAATGTTGACTCTACGTTGTAGTATTCTCCCTAGACTTTCATGATTGTTATATTACGACCTTTAATATCTGTATGTTTCTCCAATATTTCACATTTAAGGGAATGACTCCAGGAAAAATCCTTGGCTAAGAGTGAAATAGCCATCCCCACTTGAAATATAATGACATTTTCACATATCAAATCGGGTTTCCTACAGATTTTTCTTGAATTATCTTCAAAGTAGGCAAGAGATGAGAGACATATTATTGCATGAATATATGTACTAGGCTGAATAATCTTGCCTTGGGAAATTCATTAACAAAAGTAAGTTGATTTAATATTCCCTTTAAATCCGTCGACTAATCAGTTGATTCAGACAGATTTGTTTCCATTGGCTCCACTTCAAAAAGGAAAAAGATCTACTAAAATTTTAGATGCAGGCTTGATTCCTCATGCCTTCCACATCCACATCCTTTTTTCCTACCGCATTACCTCTCTGTCACTCTACATTCATCTACATTTCTATCAACATGCCCTTGCACCTTTTGGTGAAAATGCTAGTTTATTTCATGATGAACACAACAAGTTGAGCTTAACACATATTGATGGCACCAACTCAATTTGTATTTGGGAATATAAGGACTAAACAACTTCTTGAGAAATTTAAAGTATATGTAGGATTATTTCAATTTTTATTTCACGTGCACATGGCCATGGTATTTAGACTAAAGTTCATAGGTATGACATAAATTAAAATATGTTTTAGCATATTCAAATATTAATAATGATCTTTTTCTCAGTTACCACAATAATTTAAGTTGGTGAATACAAATTATAATTAATATGAAATTTTACATCAAAATCTTGTTAACATAGATTAGAAGAACATCTCATACTAATTTTTATCATATATAGAGGGGTTATTTGTTTATAATAAAACAGATCGACTAAATGTCATTTTTGACAAATCGTGACCCAGGGACATCTAAGCCATCAAAATCACCTAAGGATTGCACTCATCCTAAGCCACACCAACCCTTTTCATGACTAGAATTTTTGTACCCACAGGGTTTTGAAACGATAACCTTCACACGAGGAGTTTCTTAACATAACACCCTATCATCAACTATTCTACATCTCATGGGTTTTTCTTTAAAAGAAGAACATGGGGTGGGCTTTTATCCACTTATGTGTAAGCAAGATTTGTATGTTACACATGTACAAATGGAATTAATGAAACAATGGGGATATACAATAAGAAATACAATGTCTAATCATAATTTAAAAAGACCACAATATGCTTATTTTTGTTGCATTCAAAATAAAAATATTAATTTTACCATCCATGAACAATAAATTTACATCATGTTTGTCCATACCAAGTTCAACATAGTTGAATTAACTAGCCAATTTGATCTCTTACCTAGAATCTATAGGTGTCATAGCATCGATGTAATTATGCTTGAAAGAATAAAGCTGAGGGTGACCTAGCTTTTATTATTTAAAGATAGACACAATAAAGATTTATCAAAATTACCTAAAAATAGAAATCAAAAGTATTAGAAAATGTAACAATAATGTCATCATCAAAGAATATAAAGTTTATTACTAAGCAAAGACTATAATGACAAATTTTATATAAATACATACAACAATTCACACAATTAATTCTAGTGAAAGGAATATTAGACAACTTAAATTAAAAAAGAAGATACTCATAGAGTTAGTGAAAGGAATATTAGACAACTTAAATTAAAAAAGAAAATACTCATAGAGTTATAAATCTTAGCGAGGAAACACTTTCTCTTATAAGGGAGGGAGAGATGAAAAATCAAACTATCTAGAAGCACCTAGGAGTATAAGAATGTAAGAGATTTAAATGGAAGATAATAAATTGAACATAAGCCGAGACAAAATAAACATCCCAATTTAATCCATAACAACATAAATATGATAATAATAAAAAAGTAGTTATAGAAATCATTTAGATTTATTTGAACTTTAACTATATACTATCCATTAATAAAATATATCAAAACAACAAAAATGACATTGAAATGTTGTGCTTAATAACGATTTTGAAATATAAATAGAACATTTGAACCACTAGAATGTTGTGTTTAATAACGATTTTGAAATATAAATAGAACATTTGAACCACTAGGAGTATAAGAATGTAAGAGATTTAAATGGAAGATAATAAATTAAACATAAGCCGAGAGAAAATAAACATCCAAATTTAATCCATAACAACATAAATATGATAAATAAAAAAGTAGTTATAGAAATCATTTAGATTTATTTGAACTTTAACTATATACTATCCATTAATAAAATATACCAAAACAACAAAAATGGCATTGAAATACTGTGTTTAATAACAATTTTGACATAGAAATAGAAATCATTTAAATTTATTTGAACTTTAACTATATACTAACCATTAATAAAATATACCAAAACAACAAAAATGACATTGAAATAGTGTGTTTAATAATAATTTTGAAATATAAATAAAACATTTGAAACACTAGTGTAAAGGGATAAATTCCCCTAGGGTCTTTGGTTGATACCCTAGCAGATCGGAGGTTATCTATATAGAGAAACACACATTCCATATAGCCATAATGCTAATATAAGCAAACTCTATGATAAGGGGCATACTTGAGGTCCTACATTTGAGAAGATCCTTCCAGGGTCCAAACCCTCTCGGAGTTCCTTTTGCTCCTTCAACCTACAAAACAATCAATTCAAGAAATTACAGCAGTATATGGACTAAACATCATAAAGAAATCATCTTCATAGTATATTGAAAGGTAGTTAGTTATGCAATTAAACAACCATTCATATATGAATCACAACATGGATATCATAAACATGAAGAAGATTTATATCAAGAACAAAGACAATTGTTTCTTTTATTATAAACAAATAAAGTACAGAAAGGAATAATTTCACCTGATTCGTCCTTTCGCAGGCTCCAAGCGGAACCGTCCTCCGGATTAGTCCAGTCTCAAGCCTTTAACAAACTCCTTCCATGACTTACTCCATGATATCTCAAGTAGTAGATACACATCATCACACAAGGAAACAAGGGTTTCCTGTAAATGAGGGAAGTGCAGGAGGCACTAAGATCTTTAGACCTGGTCAGGAAAATCTTAGCATACTAATCTTTCTCTCTCTTCTCTCCTCCCTTAGGCCTTCCCATTGAAGCCTTTTTATACTTCTCCCAAAGTAGTTTTTTAGTTGGGAATTCGTTGGGAACAGTTGGGCCACGGGCGCTAACAGGTAAAACCCGTGATCACCGCCCGAAATTAAGGAGATTTATTTTTTTAAGTTTTTTAAGACATATACTCGGATTGGGTATGCACAGACCCGCGTACACACGCATTTAGCTCAAGGCAATGTCGCGTATAGGGAATAAAACATTGTTTTTTAAATTTTTGACCATGTCTGGAAGGAGGGGTTGCCCTAGGCCATAAGTGCAGCATCACAAACCTCAAGAGTGAGATTTGGAGCTATAACAACTAGTTCTTTCCTTTTAGCTAGATTAAGTATTTATGTAGATTAAATATTTATGTCCCCTCGAAAATATATTATATATATATATTATATATATATATATATATATATATATATATTATAAAAAATAATAAAATAGATAATCATTAAATTTTGAAGGACTATTAATATGTTTTTAAAACAATGTTGTATGTGTAAATTCTAAACTAATTTTTGTAGCTAGATTTGAACCTTTATTGATAAAACCAAGTTTTCACATTTCTTTATTAAGTTTGTTAAATATAATTTTTATTAAATTTGAATCTCTCTACTTATTAAAAATACATAGAAATAATTAAAATGAACATATCTAAACATTTTAATACAACTCTTTTAAATGTAGAGGGGACATATGAACATATTGTGTGCTAATACTAATGGCTATGTAAATGGAAATTCATAAACATGGTTGCTTTTAATGAAAAGCACAACCTATATATTTATTATTAGTCCCCACTGTCACGACACAGACTATTGTAATCGTTTTTCGCTTTTCTTTAGTCCCTGCCTAGAAATTTAAGTCAGTGAACATAATTTAACCCAAAGTTCGTATAAAACACCTTTACATCAACCTATGACTTTTATTCAACCGTTATTTTAACCAATAAGAAATTTGAAAGTCTTATTTGGCCTCATATCGGGTAACATACATAGAAAATTAGGATAAATGTTAATTGACATGAAGACTTTAAATTTGAATCAACTCATGCTAACATTAATTCATAGGCATTTTATGTTTGCGATACGAATTAATAATGTATTCATTATGTTTACGAAGGTGCCAAAGGTTTACTCATGGGTCACCTAAGTATAAACACGTGGGTTAAATAATTACACATGGCATTATATAATTACACATGGCAGGGCATTCTATGCATGTTGTTTTGCTTTGTACCTGTAGGTATCTGCACCTAGTAACTCTTTTTGACAAAAGAATGCAAGAACTGGGAGACACAACAAATAAGACTCCTTCAACTGCCAATCGTAAAGTAGGAAAACCAGTAGTACGTAGTATCCGAGGTCCAGTTTTAGGAATCGTTCGTTGTCCAGTTTTAGGATTCAAATCATTATTTGAGCATAACTTTCCTTTCACATTCCCCTTCCACTTTCCGTAGATAATTTCACATACCACACATATGCTTTTGCTTCCTGCATATGTAATTCATACTCATTCATTGATAAAAGGGGTAGTCTGTCTATGTTTTGTTCTTTGTGTGCTTGACTCTCTCTGTTATGTTGGTCCGCCTTTGGTCCATCAAATGTTCCCAGGGGAGTTGAGAGCTTCATTTAGATGTAATTCACACATATACAAATATGTTAGAATTAAGACAAAAGTCTTCTACTACCTGCAAATAAAAGAGCCATAATGATTTTGAAGATAAAAGAGCTATAACAATTATGAAGAGGGTTTGTTTTAGAAAATACTGCTGACAATACTATTGGTAAGTGAATTATATCACTTATTTTTGCATTAATGCTAATTTAGTTGAATTATATCACTTGCATCTTTGCATCAAAACTACTTGAGTTGAAATCTGTAAAATTCACACATATACAAATATGTTAGAATTAAGACAAAAGTCCTCTATTACCTGCAAATAAAAGATCAATAACGATTTTGAAGATAAAAGAGTTATAACAATTATGAAGAGGCTTGTTTAAGAAAAATTACTGACAATACTATTGGTAAGTGAATTATATCACTTATTTTTGCATTAATTCTAATTTAGTTGAATTATATCACTTGCATCTTTGCATCAAAACTAGTTGAATCAAAACTAGTTGAGTTGAACTAGTATTACAGTTCAGTTGATATATATCAAATTTGATTGAAACAATTTGATTTAGAAATAGAGATACAAAAAATGTTACGTTCTTGTTAATTTCTCTATTCTTAAATTATTTCTATGCTTTTAAATTCCCGTGAAGCTATTCTCTAGAATGAAATTTTGATTACATCGTTTATTTGTAATCCAAATAAATGATTTCCTTGGAAATAATCCAATCCAGTGATTTCCTTGGCTTTAGGTTTCCAACACTTTTGAAGAAAATCACCACGAAAGGGGTTTGGGCCTGATCCCGCTCTCTTTACATCACCGGATCAAATGCAACTGCATGTGATGCTCTTGGTTATCACTATAAAACTAGATGTCTTTATATCACCAAATCAAATGCAACTGCATGTGATGCTCTTAGTTATCACTATAAAACTAGAAAGGATGCATGAGAAAGCGCTCAAACAAGCGATCAATCTGGAATTGTTCCATTCGTTGGTTATAGAATGGGAATTCAATCTCTATTTCGCTTTGGTACGAGGGGATATAGAAGGAAGGTATGGGCCTTCTTGTCCCTTCTCAAGTAATGAAAACCTCCTAGATGTAGTTTCTTAGCCTATCGTTCCTACCTACGTAAATATAGGTGAAATTACTAAGGAGACTTTATCATAAAGCCTATTACTAAAATCTCTTACTCAATCCTTCAATAAAAATCTACCCCAACGCCCTACCTCCGGATTGAACAGAACTCGGTGTGCAAAGCATGTACTTCAAATATTATATTGTGGTCTTTAATATCTAAAGATTGTTATAGTATTGTGTAGAGTTGTTGACCACATAAAGAAGTTGTAATCAAAAGCATCAAAAGGGTGACAAAAGAGTAGCTGCCACTCTCATATTTAAGCCACCAAGGGAAAAAGTTGCAGCTCTTTCAAGAGAATACAAATCAAACGCTGCAATCTAAAGTGTGATTCGCTGCTTTTTTTTTTAAGAGAGCCAGAGGTTCAAAGCTGACATTCCAGAATTGAGATAAAACCATAGAAGAAGGGCCAAATATAGATGAAATATTGAATCTATAGACAAAGAGAACCAAATCTATCATTGAAGTAAAACCCCGCAAACCATAGATTTTTGGGGGAGAAGAAATGCAATTGCATAATTGAATCAGATAATGTTATGTTTATCATTTGAAATCAATATTAATTGTAATCACTGGATGTAAAAAGAATTATTCAAGGTTCATCATCTGCAAAAGATAAGTTGGGGGCTCTATTACTGCATTACATCAATATATTACTACCACTTAACTTTCATAATTCACAGAAGGATAATTTAAAGACTAAAACTTTAGAACCTGCTACACTACTAAATTTGAGTACCCGTTGCCTGGATTTCCTCAGCCAGCTTTCTGTCCTTTTTTATTTTATAATATGTAAACTTCTCAAAGTTGTTCCTAAAGAGATCTGCCAATTTGTGCAACATTTCTTTGTATGTGGTCTTGTCAGGGCACTGCAACCACACCATACAAAATTGAATAATCTCTAAGGATTACAGTATAAGACCTACCAGTTTGAGTTGGACTTCTATGTATGCGTTCTTGTCAGGGCACTGTAACCACACCATACAATGTTGAATCATCTCCAAGGATTAGAGTATGAAGAGATAAAATACAAGAACACCATAAAACACCAAATTAATCCATCAGGAACAGAAATGGTGGGTAAGACAACACCAAATAAATCCATTAAGAACAGAAATGGTGGGTAAGCAACTTACCATATTTTCTGGAAAAATAAATTGTATTTTCTAGATGAAGAATCTTAGAGGGGATGTCTCAATTGCATCTGGGATTTCGAGCCTGAATACATTGGCTTGGGTCTTAAATCCCGACTACCATTTCTTGAATGGGGTCTATTACCACAACCAAACAAAGTGGTAGCAAAACGAGGAGGAAAATGAGACAAGCGACACTTGCAGTCCATGCAAGTTTTGTTGTGTTGAAATCTTAGTTATGCTTGAAAAATACGAGAATTTTAATCAACTGCTAATTCCAATAACATGTTAGTGTCTATGTCCTCACACTGCCATCAGTGATCAAAATTATTCTTTTGCATTTCATACTAGGTGTCCCATTCTGATGAGTTGCATTCCATTAAGTCATGGATCAACTGATGGTAGGGTTCATTTCAGTTTTTTTCCTCATGACATATATCCGTTGACCCCCTTTCATACTTTTCAGTCAATGGTTCATGTTTATTTTCAGTTCATTTCATTAATTTGGTCTTAGGTCTTAGGGTTTCAGTGTCATTAGGTATTAGGGTTTTACCATGGTCAAATTTTCAGTAACTATTGATTAATAATGGTCAGCAAACACATGAGGATGACAATAATCATTAGAAAAGTTTTAATCTCATAATTTGTAAGCTTAAAAAAATTTCACCTTAAAACCAGTTTTGAGGTGAAAACAGAGCATTGGTATATTATTTGTAAATTTCATGTAATTTTATTATTTCTCATATGTAATTAATAGTTTCACGCTACTCCTAGCCACCTGTTGATATTTCCAAGTACATGCCACTGCAAAAGTCAAAGAAATCAAGCATCAATTCACCTATTCAAGTAAAAGATCAAGCATCCAAAAAACAGAGTATTTGAAAAGCAAATAGACATTACACAGTGGGTTTTGAAAACATTAAAAAATCAAAGGTTGAAAAGCTATATAAAGGTCATCCTTCTCTTAAATCATTTCATTGTTTGAGTTGAAGTCCATGAGCTAGAAACGCGATTTTGAAGTGTTAGTGAGCAGAGGGGTGCATTCACTGTGTTATTGGAGAAATCTGACTAGCGCTACGCACCAAAGGCTGACGCTACGCACCTGGGTGATTTTTTTAGTGTAAAATTGAACTGGCGCTACACACCTGGAAATGAAGCACTAGATCGTTCTAAATCACCTCTATTCACCTCAAAACTTCCAAATTTCCTCTGTATAATTTTCTAGAATTTTTCTGTAAATCAGCTAGCTCTGATACCATGTAGAACTTTTTCTACAAATCAGCTAGCTCTGATACCATGTAGAAATTCCCAATGTAGATCAACCTGGTAATGCAATGTACTAAAGCAAAAAACTTGATCTACTTCTACAAACAATTTAGCGGAAGCTTAA
>APFE031456731.1:2435-13959 GCA_000404065.3 Pinus taeda
AAGGAGGATAATATGACTATTGATGGAGCCATATTAACTGCAGATAGTCATGGTGACAAATTTCAGTGTAACACACTTCTCCCTCAAGGGAACACAAGACATATAAAATAAGGAGTAAAAGGTTAATAAGGGAACCCATGCTGGTAGAGAAGAAGAAGGTATTCTTAGGAATGATTTTTTCCCAAATGAGAAAACCCAACATTAAAACTCGTCTCCCAAAAGAGCATCTAGCTAAACCTCGAAGAGAACTTTGATAAGCAGTAGAGGTAACTCCAATGCTCTAGAAACCCTACCTAAATACTCACAACCTACTCCTAATCCTCAAACATATAAAGAGGAATATGTATCCTCACATATCAAATACAACATTATAGAGCACATGAGGAAGTCATAGGCCAATATTTTTCTTTACGAACTTCCTAAGCTATCTAGTTAGTGAGAGTTAATTGTCAAAACCTTTTACCACATCTCCTACTTCTAGGACTTCCTCCTCCTCAAAGGCTCTCTCTTTGAGCTAGTCTAAAATATTTGTTAATCTACTGTATTTTGTCAATGTTGTGAATGAAAATTCTAGAGGCTCAATTTTTCTATTAAATTTAAATTTCGAAATATTCAGCTACGATGTGCACAATTTTCTTATTGATTATGGAACATCTACCAATTTCATGCCTTTGTTAGTTTGAAAGAAATTGAATAATGAGCCAGAGAAGACAAATCCTAAAATAATCTAGCTCAATATATCTCAAGTCCTACACTAGGAAAATTGAATAATGTGATAATTAGATTATCTTTTGACTCTAGAGTGCATCAATGCATAAAGGTAGTGGTTGTTGACATAACCAAAGCTTATGGATTGTTACCAAGTAGGGACTGGTCGATATACAAGGGTATTTCACAAACGACTAGCCTCATCTTTGACTTCCTTATAAAGGAAATAATAACCATATTAGAGTTAATAGTGAACCCTATATGAAGCATACAATACTTGAATTGGAATTTCTAAATGAGTCAATTAGATTTTCTTAAGAAGAGTTGGGAATTTTATTTTTAAAGATGGACATCAGGTGCTATGAAGCCATACCATCACCTATTCCAACATAAATGATGTTGGAACTCCTTCCTTGTCTCCCAGCTAATGCTAATGAACCTTATAACATAGATGTAATTAAATTTAGCATAGATGGTAATTTCAATGAAATTTGACTTTCTATGATGATGGGTCTAAGACTTATGATGGAGTTTATTATAGTTGCATTCTAATGGACGACCCAAAAAAATAAATTCGTATAGCTTAAAACGTTAGTGCAGCAAAAGCAATGCAACATAGGAGGCACTAATCCTTGGACTCAAGAAGGTTATCGATCTCAAAGTTGAATGTTTGAAGGTAATTGGTGATTCCAAAAGTATCCAAAGGTAGGTACAACATAATATTCATTGTTTATCATCACATTTGAAAAATCATGAATAAGAGGTATGTCACCATAAATAAAAGGGACAATTTTTCTATTGAGATTAGTTATAAACATGTCATCCCTGATAATGTAACTAATGTCCATGTTTTCAATGATAATCAACAAATATTAGATTTCATGGCCAACATGTATGTATTTAGAGATGTTGCAATATATGAATAAGAACATGACAAAACCTTACAAGAAGAGGTTGATTCACGTAAGGGAAACCCCATTCCCAAATGTGTTGTTATTTTGGAGAAATTATTTGATCTACACAATCGGTTTGGCAACCCACAAATACCAAGACTCATTGTTCCACAATGTCACATGAGAAAGCCAATAATGGGACATAAGTTGACCCTATGTTCATTAATCTAGGTGTTTCCTTCTCACCAATCGAAGGATAAGCATTCATCAACCTATTGAGGAAGTGCCAAGGTGTGTCTTCCTCGAGTACAATGAGCTCAAAACATATGACACTGAATCATCCAACATGGGATGCCTATAAAAGATAAGTTCAATCTATTCCATAAAAATTTAATGAAATTTCACCCAATGTTGGAGTCCCTCATTCAAAAGGAATTAAATAAATTGTTAGATGTGTGAATTGTTTTCATAGTTAAACCCTCCACCTAGGTCTCCAATCTAGTCCCTATATGGAAAATGTTCAATGACATCTGACTATGACTCAATTTCTAGAATCTAAAATGGGATTCAAAGAAATATAACTATCATGTTCCCTCTATGGACTAAATTCTAAAAACAGTATCTCGATCTGAAATGTTTTCTTTCCTCAATGACTTCTCTAGGTATAATCAAGTTTTGGTAGTTAAATGAGACCAATTAAAGACAAATTTCAAAACTAAGTGGGCAACATTTTCCTTTTGATGAACTCCCTTTAGCCTCAATAATGTTGGATCCAACTTCCAAAGTGTGATGGAATTTTATTTTAGAGGGATTATTGTTCAAAGAATGGTATTGTATTTGGATGTTGTGACAATTTTTGCAAAGAGGAGATCAAATCACCTCCACCATCTAAACATAAGTTAAATGTTGTAGAAAATTGGGAATATGAATTAATTCCATGAACAATGTATTTAGGGTGTCATAATGAAACCTTCTTGGGTACATTATAATTAAAACCAACATCTCCATTGATCCCAAACATGTGAATGCTATTGTGAAAATGCTAGTTCCCAATAGTAAGAAGGTTATTCAATATTTCCTAGGTAAGATCAACTTTTCTTCACAATTTTACTTTTTATTTTCATGAGATAGTGAAACCATTGCATAACATGATAAAAAGTGACATACGATTCAAATGGAATGAAGAAAATAAGGCAAAATTTGATAATATCAAGAAACCCAATGTCAAAGCCCCTTCTATTTACATCGCTAATTTCAACAAAGATTTTATTTTGTATACCTTACTTTAGATTCATCATTAGTAGTTGTGCTAAGATAGAAGGATAGTAATGAACGACCCATATCTTTCATGTGTATCAATATTCAAGGTTGAGAGACCAATTATAGTAACATGAAAAAACATGCGTATATTGTTTACAAAGTTGTTAAACATTTTCAGTCGTACATCCTGAAGAATCATGTTACAGTGTTTGTACCTCACAAAACCATCATGTCTTTGTTTGTCTAAGAGGAATTGGGTTAAAGAAGAGTTGACTAGGTTAAATACCTCCAAGAATATGACTTGTCATTTGATCTTGCTCGCAAAGTCAAAGGATACAACTTATGTAAATTGGCCGCTAAAGCTTCCGAGCAATCGAGTGAATAATTAGAAGGATGGGATCAAGAGATTGAAATGTACAAAAAAAAATTTAACACCGATACATGGTTCTTCATCATCTTTGTAGACTGATATGAAGTAACATTCAAGATATGGGACATTTCCTCCTACATTTTCCACAAAATAGAAATGATTTGTAAGGCTTGATGTTGCATCTTATTAGCTATTTCAAGGTAATTTGTTTCGTAAACACCACAATGGAATATTACTTAAATGTTTGGAATCTGATGAAGCACAAAAGGTGTTAAAGGAGCTACTTGATGGGGTAGCAAGAGGGCATTATGTCGGCGATACTAAAATGCATAAAATCATGCAAGGTTTTTTTATTGGCCTACCCTAATTAAGGATTCCCAAGCATATGTGCGGAAATGCTCTAATTGTGAGAGATGCACCAAAGGGGAATCATGGTCAATTGCAACACTCCAATCTATAGTAGTTGAATAACGTTTTCATTAGTGGGGGCTAGATTTCATTGGGGATATCATGCCACGTTCATCCAAATAGCCCAGGTACATACTCGTAGCCACGTAATACTTCACGATGTGGGTGGAATTTGTTCCTTTACATAAAATTAATGTCTAGGAGGTAATATATTTAATTAATCAAAACATCATAGCTAGGTTTGCCATTCCTACCTCACTTCTATTTGGTAATGCTACTTATTTCTCATCATTCAAATTATATGATTTTTCTTTGGAAAATGTTATCATTTCGAAACATTCAACTAATTACTAGCCTGAAGGCAACAACTTGGCAGAGGTCACAATAAGAACCTAATCCATAATATCAAGAAAACCTTGTTATCACTTCAAATAAATTGGCACAATTGAATAACCAATACCCTGTGGGTGAACCGTATCACCCGTAAACCATCTCTTAGGACCTCCCCTTATTTCTTGGTGTATGGTAAAGAATAAGTCTTCCTACCAAACTTGTACCTGCCTACCCTCCAGCTACCACAAGATTCTTGAGGAACTCCCTTACCTACCATGAAAAACCGAATTGATACCCTACTGAAACATGGGGAAGACATAGAAAAGGCTATTGAGAAGTTTGTGGTGCACCAAAATATAATCATGAGATGGTTCAACAAGAAATCCATAGGGAATAATGAATTTAACATAGGAGATCTAGTCCTGAAATAAGAGAAATCCCATGAGGAGAAATAAAAACACAGTAAATATCAGTCCATGTGGATTGGAACTTTTCAACTTAAATAAACCTTGGCCAATGTAGTTACCATTTAAAAACGTTAGAGTGGAAGATTAAATACCTTCCCATAAATTCCAAAGACCTTAAGTTTTCATATACCTAGAAGTTATTGTAGTTGCTTCTCCATTATGTATATATATTTCTTTTATTTTTTCTTTCACTTATACATTTAGTTCTTAATACCATTCCCACATTTTTCATTTCATATCTACATTTAGGTTTGTATTTGCTTCATATCATATCCGTCATGATATATTATTTCATGAATAATGACTTTAGTCTGAATAAATAACTCTTAAACATTAGTCAAAATTGAATGCACCCTAGAGTTGAGGTAGCTCCTACATGAATGGCTAAATTCTTCTCCTCTTGTCTATGCTTGCTCTGAAATTCCTCTAAAGTCACAACCTAACTCAGATGTGAAGATTGGTCTCATTGGGGAACCTTGTTTATCCAACACGGCTTATTGTAAGAGCCTTGATCTCGACATCTCCTTATATCTTGAAAATGGATTCACACCCACTGATGCAAAAGGAAAAAGGAGAAACTATAATGGGTAAAACATATTCGTAGGAGATATAATAATCTCTAAAAAACTAGAAAAAACCTCTCTTGCATATAACATAAGCCTAGATACCTCCTCCACCCTAGAAAAATCAATTCCTAAGAAATAATTCCAATGAACATATAAGAAAACAAAGCTAAATACAAGGTAAATGATTGAGAAAGGATTCTTGCATAGAGAGGCAAAGGAATGACATTACTAAGTTACTATCTAGGTGTGCTAGAAATCGAGTAAAGTTTACAATTTGTAGGGAGTGACTCTACTACGATACTACCTAGGGTTGTTGGTTGATCTGTAAAGTGTGGTGAATATTCCACTGGATAGCTCATCACAATAGATTTGATAATTTTATATTAAACGTGTGATATTCCACACTATTATAGTTCCATTAAACTTTAAGATATGTATATTTAACTGTAATTAGTTTGTGCACGTGAATTGAAATTAGGTAGAAAAGTAGAGAACGAAAAAATAAGCTCACATAGACACATAAGGCACAAGATATTCTCTCTCAAAAACCCTTTCAGGAGAAAAAATGGCTTGAATGGGAGGCCTCTTTTCTCTCTTCCTTTGTCTAGAAATATGGTTGCAGGTAGAAATAAGTAATGTCTATGGACCATGGGTTGCTATAGTGCACAAATCCTCTTTGTACGTTCTAACTCCTCTCTCTAATGGTTATCTTTGCTCAACTATGGATAAAAATGATCTTGAAATAATATAGGGTCTTTTGCATCATAATCGCATGGCTAAGCCCTTTTGAATGAATAGTGGTAGTTGATGCAACATCCTCCCGAACTATATGTGTTAAAACATGAAGGTCAACTTCTAAGTGGCTTAACCTTTGTATATGGACTCCGATTTACTCACTTCTTGTGTCATTGAAAAGATAGTTGTGTGTATATAGCATGAAAAGGCATGGCACTAGAGCATCAATGTTTTACCTGAAAAAACATTGTTTGATGCCTAAAAATGCTTTTGGAAGGTTTCAAAGCCTGTTTTTCCAAATTGGTTCCCACTGGTAAAAAAGGTCCTGTGAGTAGATTCCTCCACTTTTTCCCACTCCAAATGCATAAATATGGATGGAAAATAATATAATGATCCAATCCATATGACAGGAAGTGGAGCAACACTAGAGATCTATAAATACAAAACCAAACTTTTACATCCCATAAATTATTATCCATAGGCTTGTTTTGAGTCATTGTGAACAATCTTTTTTGTTTTGTTTGGTAAGCTAAGTCAAGACAGTGAGGTACTTCTCATAAACACTAAGGGTAACTTGGATATCTGAGTGGCACCCATAATTTTGGGATAACACTCTCACAAGGGGACACTCTAATATAAATGGGGGACGAGTAGAGACTCTTAGGTTCTATCTATGTATCAACCACTATTGTAGCTGCTACAACAACCCAAAAATTTGACCCCCATATAAATTTTGGAGTGCCCTCCTTAATAGAGTTTTCCCATTTATGTACAACTTTACAAATTTTTTCACCTAAGTATTGAATTACATTTTCTTGACTCGCATGACAAAATTTCAAGTTACTAGTTTCAAGCGTAAATTTCTGCCAAAGTCACAAGTCAAATCTGGAAGCCTTTCCTTTAGATGTAAATTTGTGACCCGCAAAACCTTTTAAGAACACCTCATTTAACCAAGTCATTTATCCATACATCCACAGAGTCACATAAGTCTTAGCATTTTAAAATTAGTAAGCTAGTGACATCACAACCTTGTGACTAGTATTGACCACTATGATTAGGTCGTAAGGTCACGCATTCACACTGCTATTGACCTTCTATCTTCCAACCATACTATCTTGTGACTTGGAAACCTAGAGAGGATTAACCTCTTTAGATGCATAATTGCTAGTTCACAACCTATTAGAGATCATGATCTGTGACCTTCTGTAATTTATGACCCCACAACCTCCAAAATCCCACACGTGCAACCATTCTATATATACACCCCTTTCTCATTTGTTACTCATCAACTTATTAGAGTGCTCAAGGTAGGTGGAACGAGTGAGATGGAAGGCACACATTTCCTTCTCTCTTGGTAAGCGTCTCTTCACCTTCCTTCCAATGATTTTTCATTTCCATGTTTCTTCCTCTACTCTTTGGACCCTGAAATTTCCTTTCAACTAGGATTTAATCACCTCCATGAGCTATTTGAAAGCCCAAACTCACCGTAAAACCTTTTGAACCTCCATTCACCAACTCAGTTGTACGTTTAAACCCACTATTCCTAATTTTGAATATATCTCCTCATTAAGAGATCTTCCCTTTGATCTTCTACACTGCCATAAGTTTACCACTCATTCGAAGACCCTTATTTCGCTCCTAAGTCATCACTTAGCCACATCAGTTGTTCAGAAAGACCATGTCGTACTCCCAAATCTTGCGATAAACCTTGTCACTTGATCCAGTGACCTAGTTAGGCTAGTGATTGATCAAACAAAAAATTATTACTTTTCCCAACCCGAAGATCGTCAGGTCGTAGAGTCGCACAATTATTCTAGGTCATATGTTGCGATCTTGTGACCCTGCGATTATGTGACCTTTCATTCTTTCAGCTCCATAATCCTCTGAATTTGTGACTGTTGGAAATAATACTGAGAGGGGGGGGGTGAATCAGTATTATTAAATCCTTTTCAATAAACACTTGCAGATCTGACTAATGAAACTTGTATATACCTTCCAGATTTTGATGTAATTTATTCTTTAGATGTTAACCATTAATATGTATGTCAGAACCATATAATAATAAACAGGAACAAGAAACATAGATAGACACACCAAAGAACAACAGATATAAGGTGGAAACCCAATGTGGGAGAAAACCACCTGCTGCAATATGTATCTATCTTCTTTCAATTAGAAACTTCTTTTTACAATGATTTTGTACTGGAGCAGTCCTTTGCCAGTACACAAGCTGCAACCTGCAGAGAGCTACAACCCTCTCTCATTTTCCAGCTTCTCCTGGAAGGGAGCTACAACCCCCTTAGCTCTTGTACTAGCTAAGATACTAGTACGTAGGTGCTGACTTACAGAAGGCTACTACCTTCTATTTCCTTTGAGGGACCACGTTTCATCAATTTGCAGACTGGATCCAAGTAATCATCAAGTATATGTGTATCAATCAATTAATCAATAACTTCTCAGAATGTTGGAATCAGACAAACAATACCAGTAACCAGATGCCAAGTCTATACCCAAAACACGCAGCAATAGACAAAAATAGTTAAAATATACTTCAGGAAAAGTCCGCAACTTCACCAGTAGTAACCTGCGGATGTCCGCACTTTCTCTATCTGTGGCCTGCGCAGCTTCACTCTTGCGCTGTCTATGATCTACATAGCTTCATACCTGCACTGTCTATGCTCTGCACACCTCCGCACCTACACCTTCACTGCTACTGCACACCTCTGCACCTGTGCCTTCTCTAGTGTTGCGCACCTCCGCACCTGCGCCTTCTCTATTGTTGCACACCTCCGCACCTGTGCCTTCTCTGGCGATGCGCACCTTTGCATATAGACAGTTTATCAGTCCTCAAATATACCCTAGACCGTTAAATTCACATATCCATTCAAGCACCAAAGAGATCTCGACCCATCAGTAGATCTGACTTATAATGCTTTGCTTTCTTCTTGATTCAGGTTCAACTATAACTCACCATCAGAGATTCAGATCTTCCTATTCTTAAGATATTCAACGCACTTATATCTCACCAATTTATCTCCTTCCCCTTTTTATAGCCAAGGCCTTACTCAAACCATGGATCAAAACCATAGAGAAACAATACTATGGATCCAAAACCTGGGTTCAATATTTTAGATGCAAAACCACGGACCAAAACCATAGGATCAAAGACGTCGGACTAAATACCATGGACCAAACATAAGATGCGCGATTTTATCTACATGAAATTCCGTGCATTTTGGGTTCGTACTTTTTGTTTGGAGCGCATGTGAACATATTCGCATCTTCTGAACTTTTCACCTGTGCAACCTGCCAATTACCGCACCTTTTGGACAGTGCACCTGCGGAACCCGAGAATAACACTATTGCATTATAATTTGTCTTCTGATTCCTTTGTCTTGTGTCCCATGTATTCTGTCACATCTGATATTTCTTCTAAAGACTCATCTGGATGAGTATAAGTGATCTGTTCTGCTATGAGTGGGTTGCAATCAAGTACAACACATACATCATAATGCCAAAAATCTCCCCCTTTGGACTTGATGGCAACAATACCCAATCACTCTCCCCCTTTGACATCAAGGGCAAAGAGTGGACCATTCCGCTGACTATACTCCCCCTAATTACCTGCTCTGCTGAAGTGCTCCCCCTGACTGTAAGCAATGTCTGCAAAAAGATGTCCTACAAGAAAGAACATGACTCCATACAACGAAGGACCTTGATATCATTAAAGACTCATACATACATCCATCTCCCATCATTCATCCCAGGCATAGTGTGGAAACCAACATAGGTTGTTACATGACCTTGATATGAAAAGAAATACATGACATAGAGACAAAATATCTATAGCAATACTATGATAGCTATCAACAACTATCAGCAGTATTTGTCAATCAACCTCCAGCAAGCATTTGATCCATCAAAAACAACTGTGAAATCAAACCAAGGACTTCTAAGATAATGCCAACAATGCATTATTAGAAGAATATATGCTCCCCCTAAAACTGTGCCAAATGGTCTCTGTCAGACCCACACGATTGTACCCTCATAAACTAACATACGTACGCGTATCCACCTGCGTACAAACACATACAAGATTCAACAACAAGATGGTGCATCAATGGCCCCCAGCTTCTGTCTGAGGTATTCAAACGTCTCCCTGGGCAATGGTTTGGTGAGTATATCAGCAACTTGTTCCTTAGATGGAACATACTCCAACTTGACTTTTTTTTCAAGCACTTGTTCCCAGAGAAAATGATACTTGATAGGTATGTGCTTAGTCTTTGAGTGCATGACAGGATTCTTTGAAATACTGATTGCACTTGTATTATCACAAAAAATGGAAATGGGTGAAGTACAAGTGACTTGGAGATCTTGTAATGTTTGCATCATCCAAAGGAGTTGTGTGCAACAAGATGCAACATCTATATATTCTGCTTCAGCTGTAGATAATGCAATGGAACTTTATTTGTTGCTGAACCAGGATACCAATCTAGGACCCATGAAGAATGCACCTCCACTAGTGCTT
Organism: Pinus taeda; assembly: GCA_000404065.3. Lineage (NCBI taxonomy): Eukaryota > Viridiplantae > Streptophyta > Pinopsida > Pinales > Pinaceae > Pinus > Pinus taeda. Next base: position 12,704 of record APFE031456731.1, read on the forward strand.
TTCCTATCATCCCTGCTACCTGCCCAATCTATGTTTGTATATGCATGAAGCATGAGATTTGTATCTCTAGGATACCACAATCCATAGTTTTGTGTCCCTTGAAGATACTTGAATATTCTCTTGACTGCATGAAGATGAGTTTCCTTTGGGTTAGCCTGAAACCTTCCAACTATCCCTACTACATGCATAATTTCTGGTCGGGTACCTGTTAGATAGAGTAGACTACCAACCATGGATCTATAGGTTGGTTGATGAACAACTGCTGATTCATCATTTGCGTTGAGGTTGCATCCTATTACAATGGGAGTACATACTAGTTTCGAATCCTCCATCCCATATTTCTTCAAGATTTGCTTGAGATACTTTGTTTGTGAAAGAAAGTTATTGTCTTTGTTTTGTTGCACTTGTAAACCAAGGAAATATGTGAGCTCACCGAGAAGGGACATTTCGAATTCTTTCTGCATCACCAAGGCAAAGTTTTGACTCATGGCTTCTTCATTGCTACCAAAAATGATATCATCAACATATACAACAAGTATTAGCATTTTATTATTGTCAACTTTTATATACATATTGCTGTCTGTTGATCCTTTTGCAAAACCTTGTTGATGAAGGTACTCATCCAACCGAAAATACCAAGCCCTTGGAGCCTGTTTAAGGCCATAGAGGGCCTTTTTGAGTCTGCATACAAGATTTGGATCATTTCCAAGTATAAACCCATCTGGTTGCTCAATGTACACTTATTCATTCAAGTCTCCATTCAGAAATGCAAATTTTACGTCCATCTAAAATACCTTGAACTTCTGAAAGCTAGAGAGAGCGAGGAACATTCTTATAGCCTCAAGTCTGGCAACCAGAGCAAAGGTTTCTTCAAAGTCAATGCCTTCTTGTTGCGCGTATCCCTTACAAACAAGTCTTGCCTTATTCCTAACCACATCCCCATTTTCATTCAACTTATTTTTGAAAATCCATTTTGTCCCTATGACATTTTTATCAATTGGTCTAGGAACCAACTCCCAAGTGTTATTCTTTTCAATCTGTTCGAGTTCTTCTTCCATGGCTTTGACCCAACATTCATCTTTGCATGCCTCTCTTACATTTTGCGGCTCAATGGAGGAGAGCAATGCCAAATAGCTTGAAGCTTCTGCTATTGATCTTCTTGTTTGTATACCAGCCTCTTTCTACCCCAATATTTGAGATTCTGGATGATTCTTCTGAACATACCTGGATGGAGTCTTTTCTTCTATCCTTATCTG
>APFE031456731.1:13979-28216 GCA_000404065.3 Pinus taeda
TTGTATTGTCTGGAATTTTGATGTCTGGAAGACCACGAACTGCCTGGTATTTGCATGCTTTCCTTATTTGTGAGAAGCTTAGGTGCCCCAATCTCCGGTGCCATAGCCAGTTTTCATCATTCTTGCTTAGATAGCATTCATGTTGTCCTCCTTTGAATATGTATAGATTATTTGGAGTTCTTATGCCTTTGATCACTATTTTTCCTGTATCAAGATCACGAACACTACATCCATTTGATCGAAATATTACCTCAGTTCCTTGATCACACATTTCACTGACACTCAATAGATTATGTTTTAAGCCACCAACATACATCACATTCCTAGCTTTGACTTTTTCTTCCAACTGAACAGAGCCTTTACCTTTTATAAGCGTAGGGGTGTCATTTCCAAATGAGACCTTCTTCTCTTTCTCTAAGGCACTATATGCATGAAGTTTTTCCTTATCACCCGTCATATGTTTCGAACATCCGCTGTCGATGTACCATTGATTTCCTTGACCTTCCGCATATAGAGCTATACCACATCTTTCTGGTTGTGGTTCTTTAATCCTCCATGTTTTGGCACTTGAGGTTTGTTCCTTTTGAGTTGTCTGCCGAAACTTGCCCCTGCATTCAGAATCTTCATGACCGAAGTTGTTACAAATAGAACATTTTATTTCATTTTCAAGAGCAGAAACGTTAGTGTAGGTTCTTTTCATGATCCCAGTCATACTTCTTTGTTTTTGAGTTTCTCTATTCATGATTGTCTTATAGGCAACAAGCTGCTTTGTGACCAAAGTTATGACAAGAGAAGCATTGGCCATTGAAGAAACTCCTACGATTACCAACCAAATGATTGTAGTTTCTACTATCATCCATTCTTGAGGCAAATTTAGAAGATTTTACTTGTGGCTGGTTGTAGCTTTTGTTCATCCTTAAGGTGGATTGCCCCTGATTTACCTGGTAGTCTTTATTTATTCTTGAGGTAAATCGTCCCTAATTTACTTGGTGATCTCCGTTGGGCCTCTGCTCACTCCTCCTTGCTGCATCAAGATAACTTTTGGAGGTTGATGGTTTGTGCGCTTGAGATGTTTCTTCATTATATCCCAGACCTTTCTTGATTAGGGGATAGCGTTGCACATTAATAATCTCATCTAGAGTTTCAGATCCTTTAACAAATCTAAGATTAAGAGCTTTTGTCTTCTCAATCTCTTTTCTAAGTCCCACAATTTCACATTCTAACTTTTCATGATGTTTTTCCCTTTCAGCCAGTTGAAATTGCAGAGTATCAATAATCATATTTTTCTCTTCTAAACAAATTTTGAGTTTAGAAATCTCTTCATAAAGACCTTCTTCATCTATAGCATCCATGAAATCGTCATCTTCAAAATCCATTAAAAGTCTATAATTATTACCTCGTTCATCTTCATCACTATTTGAGAGTCCATAACTGTCTTCATGACTGTAGTAACTTTTCTTACTTACATTCTGTTTCTTGTTCCATGTAACAGGTTCCTTACCTTTGTCAAGCTTATCTTTATGAGGACAGTTGGCAGCATGGTGATCGACTCTTCCACAGGCAAAGCATTTGAAGGGTAACTTACCTCCGAATCTTCCAGCACCCCGTTGAAGGTTCTTGACAAAATTTGATTCTTCCTTTCCTTCTGACATATGTCCTGACTCATAGTAATCTCCTTTGCCTGAAGCCTTGATTGCAGCTTCTTTCCGGTCTGATGGTCCTCCTTTCCTCATTTCGTAAGCAGTTAGAATTCCGTGTAGCTGTGACATGGTAATTTTCTGTAGATTCTCGTTTTCTTCTATTGTAGAAACTTTTGATTCAAACTTAAGAGACAAAGATCTTAGAACCCTTTCAACCACAACAACCTCTTTTATTTCTTCACCCAAGTTTTTCATACAATTAACAATCTCATCTATTCGTAGGAAATAGTTAGCCACACATTCATCATTGTGCATTCTGAGATTTTCATACTGAATTATGAGGGTTTGAAGTTTTGCTCGTTTTACCTGTTCATCTCCTTCATAACTCAGAACGATCTTGTCCCATATTTCTTTTGCGGTTTTATACTGCATAACCTTGATGAATTCTGATTGAGATAGAAATCCTAACAGAGTATTAACAGCCTTTGCATTTGTTTCAAACTACTTCTTCTCAGCCGGATCTATGGGAGTTGTTGACGGAAAAGTGTACCCTGTATCTATGATATCCTAGACTTTTGTACCGAGAGATTGAAGATAGGTAGTGACTCTTACCTTCTAATGGACGAAATTGGTCCCATCAAAAATTGGTGGCCTGATCGATGCTTCTCTCTCGTAGTTGCTCATGATGATAGATCTTCCTTCAAGCGATCAAGCTTCTTCTGAAGGACCTGCTCTGATACCAATTGTTGGAAATGATACTAAGAGCGGGGGGTGAATCAGTATTATCAAATCCTTTTCAATAAACACTTGTAGATTCGACTAATGAAACTTGTATATACTTTCCCGATTTTGATGTAATTTATTCTTTAGATGTTAACCATTAATCTGTATGTCAGAACCATATAATAATAAACAGGAACAAGAAACATAGGCAGACACACCAAAGAACACCAAATATAAGGTGGAAACCCAATGTGGGTGAAAACCACCTGCTGTAATATGTCTCTATCTTCTTTCAATTAGAAACTTCTTTTTACAACGATTTTGTATTAGAGCAGTCCTTTGCCAGTACGCAGGCTACAACCTGCAGAGAGCTACAACCCTCTCTTGTTTTCTAGCTTCTCCTGGAAGGGAGTTGCAACCCCCTTAGCTCTTGTACTAGCTAATATACTAGTACATAGGTGTTGACTTACAGAAGGCTACTACCTTCTCTTTCCTTCCAGGGACCACGTTTCATCAATTTTCAGACTAGATCCAAGTAATCATCAAGTATATGTGCATCAATCAATTAATCAATAACTTCTCAGAATGTTGTAATCATACAAACAGTACCAGTAACCAGACAGCAAGTCTATACCCAGAACACTACAGCAATAGACAAAAATAGTTAAAATATACTTCAAGAAAAGTTTGGAACTTCACAAGTAGTAACCTGTGGATGTCTGCACTTTCTCTGTCTGTGGCCTGCGCAGCTTCACTCTTGCGCTGTCTGTGATCTGCGTAGCTTCACACCTGCACTGTCTGTGCTCTGCGCACCTCTGTACCTGCACCTTCACTACTACTGTGCACCTCCGCACCTGCACCTTCTCTAGTGCTGCGCACCTCCGCACCTGCGCCTTCTCTAGTGCTACGCACCTCCGCACCTGCGCCTTCTCTGGTGATGCGCACATTCCAATATAGATAGTTTATTAGTCCTCAAATATACCCAAGATCGTTAAATTCACAAATCCATTCAAGCGCCAAAGAGATCTCGACCCATTAGTAGATCTGACTTATAATGCTCTGGTTTATTGTTGATTCAGGTTCAACTATAACTCACCATCAGAAATTCAGATCTTCCTATTCTTAAGATATTCAATGCACTTATATCTTGCTAATTGATCTCCTTTCCATTTTTATAGCCAAGGCCTTACTCAAAATATGGATCAAAACCATAGACAAACAATATTGTGGATCCAAAACCTGGGTTCAATATTTTAGATGCAAAACCGTGGACCAAAACCATAGGATCAATGATGTCAGACTAAATACCATGGACCAAACATAAGATGCACGATTTTCTCTGCATGAAAGTTCGTGCATTTTAGGTTTGTACTTTTTGTTGGGAGCACGTGCGAACATATCCGCATCTTCTGAACTGTGCACCTGTGCAACCTGCCAATGATCGCACCTTTTGGACAGTGCACCTACGGAACCCGAAAATAACACTGCTGCATTATAATTTGTCTTATGATTCCTTTGTCCTATGTCCCATGTATTCTGTCACATCTGATATTTCTTCTAAAGACTCATCTGGATGAGTATAAGTGAGTTGTTCTGCTATCAGTGGGTTGCGTACAACACATACATCATAATGGCAACAATGACCTCTGACCTTCAGCATCTTCAAAGACTCAATTTAGGATGTTCTTATTCCAATATTATTTTGATCAGTGGCATCTTAAACATTGTGAACATGTAACCTTCCCTTAAACCATCTCCACCGTCAATATTACTTCTCCTACCCATCATATTTCGAAGACTATCTCATGATCATTTCTGTGGTCACTATTATTTATGTTTTGGTTTTCATATTTGGATTTCCTATTTGATTTTTGAGGCAACATTGATTGGGATTGTATTTGAATATAATATTTCTCTAGAGATATGGTGCTTCTGGTGGTTAATACTTACAACAAAAGTGTAGAGAAGCATCCACGAATTACTTGGAATATATCTATTGATAATTCTCAAAGAGATATATTCCCTAGGACTAGGAGGACATCATAGTATACATCAATTTTAAGAGGCCTTGGCTCACATTCACCAATATTCCCATGTACAAAATCATTTAACTAGATAGTACAGAACATTGATACTACAATTGAAGCTTTCACTTCTTTCGCTGCTACAAATACTTCCGCCTACTATAAGCTAGCACATCAAGAAGAGACTATCAACACTAGGGGTTTTTCAGAATTGGATATATCAACCAAATATAATCTGAAGTCATGGTGGAAAGAACAATCCAAGTTATGGGTCAAGGTTGATCAGATATACAAAATAGAAGGCGTCAGGAAAGTCTATCAACTTTTGGCAGCAATGTTGAACCGATTATATGCCAAGTCAGATACCAACACCTTTCTCAGAACATGGGTTCCCATGATGTACATATTTGTAACTAGAGGAACAATTCTCAATTGGGAAAGAATTTTAGTTTCAACTTTGAGATCTAATATACACGTAGCAAAGAACTCGAAGAAGGAATAAATGTGAAAATTTTATATGGTACCATACCTCCTGGATGAAGTATGTGTGAGATGATAGAGCATGTTTTCCTTCATTATAAGATATCTTGCATCCAACACTATAAGAGTATGAATGAAATCACATTCGATTCATTTATTTCCCCTTTGTGGAAGTTGTTGTTTGGTGAAGATGCTCCCTCGATGTCTAAGATAGCTAAGGAAACAACCACTAGAGTGGTGTAATTGTTTCCCATCAAATAAGGCACCTTCATCATATTTTTTAGCTCTTATAAGCCCCCTCATCCTCTCCCCAAGTTTGTGAAATATAGTCTTCTCCTATAGGAGGTTTTCTATTAGACAACTACAATGTTCTCTAAAACACTAGTAAGAGGCAAGAGAAATATTTGGCCCTTCTTCTCTTTGACTAATGGAGCATACAACATAAAGAATTCTGAAGAGTCTGAAATAGAAGCTCAAGAAATTAAATGCTTCTTGTTTGTGTATTTGGATCACCATAGGTACAATCTGAAGGGGATTGTAGCCACAAATTTTCGGAAAGCAGGTATGAATTAGTCATACATTCACAACAAGCATAGTCATGAAGATAAAGTCAGAAATTGGTACAATGTTGCTAGGGGATTAGGGCCAAGTGAATAGTAAGAAAATAAGTATGAGTAGGCTAAAAAGTCTCAAGAAAGCATAAGCCTGCAATTCAGAGTGGCCATGCTTAAAAGAAATCAAGAGAGATAAATGGAAGGTGGAAATCAAAATAAGAATAAAATAAATGGCCAAGAGGACCCATTGGATGACAAAGAGGGAAATGAAGATGAAGAAAAAATCGAGGAAAGGAATGAAACTATTTCCAAGAAGACATGGGAGACAATCACAAGGGGAAACAGATCAATAGGTTGGGGAACTCCAGAACCAGTAGTAGGAAAAGAAAAGTAACAGGAAGAAAGAGGAAGAAGAAGGACTTAGGAAGGAAGACAAAGAATGGAAATAATAGGAATTTGATCAAAAGAAAAGTCAAGAAGAAGAAGAAATCATGAAGAAACAAGAAAATGATGACATTAGAGAGAAAGCGTAAACAAGGGGGAGAATTCAAAATAAAACAAGAAAAGGAGGCGAAAGAAATGAAAATAATTGAAGAAGAACAAAACCGAAAAGCCAAAGAAGATAAAAGCATGCTGGAAGAGGAAGAAACAAAGAGGAAGTAGGAAGGGATCAATAAGAAAGTGGAGCTAGATTACCTTAACCATTAGCAAGGTCAATTTTACAGGATGTGTAATGGTTTATCCCCATTGGAAATTCCCCCATCCATAATAATTACTTTTGGACATCTACCACTCAATGAATGGGGCATCCAAGATGAGGAAGTGGAGGAAATAATAGACATTACTAGATTTAATTTTGATAGGTGCACTGTAATATTATGCAGGATAGAAGAAATTACTATGCCAAGAGTCATGACAATCCTTTATCAGTGACTACATAGAAAAATATTGTCCTGCATACTAAAATGAACCCTGAGATGATGGCTTTAGTTGGATCCTTCTTTAGGCCTGCAATAGAGCTAAATGTGAGCGAGGTAAACAATTGGGTTACAAAAGTTCAATGCAAGCTCTACACTTCCGAGAAAAGAGTCATTAAGGATTAAGAGGAGAATAAAATTATCCACCTATCCCATTCAAATGCAAAGGAGTTTCAATCATCAATTGAAGAAGAGGTAGAAACATTAGAATAATCTATGACTATAGTCTCTGAAGTGATGCTATTGTTACATAAGAATACAAAACCATTCACAATTGTAGAAGATGAAAATAAGGAGAAGATACTTATGATCAGATAATTTGACACAGTTATTAGCAACATATGTGAATGGACTACCAAATATCTCGATGCACTTCTAACTCTCCCTACAAAATATTGGATAATGTTTGAACATGACAAATCCCAAATTCACATCAAGGTGAAATGACGAGATAAGCTAGAAAATTATGTAGATAGAGTACTAGATTTGTATAAGAATTTATGGAGATGAATCAAATGAATTATTGAATTACACAAATTCCCTTGTATCATATTTATTTAGGAAATATGGAAGCATGAATAAGTTCTCTAGGAAATCCAAGCATTTCTCGATCCTCTCAAATAGGCCTCTATTATGGAAAACATGTAGGTCACAAAAGAAACAATTACTGATTATATGATAGAACCAGTGAGGATATACATTATGTTGGTGGCCTTATCAAATCAAATAAATGTAAAAAATAAAACTAATACCGGATGCAAAATAAAACTAATACCGGATGCCCTAAAGTGTCTTCATAGACATGGAGATGAGCAACAAAAGGTGGTCAATGTGGCAATAAAATAGAAGCTTCTGCATTCATATCTTATACAAGAATTACATGTAGACGTTCCAAAATTTTCTATTGTTATATTATTAGAGTAGAACGATTTATGTCACATATCCATAGTAGGGTAGGTACTAGACTAGAGTGGTTTCCCATGGGAATATCGAAAGTTATGTTGTAGCTCAAGAGTCATAGGTAGAAGAAAAGTCACCATTTTCTATAAATGTGCCCTCATGACACATTGTAAATGAAATTTAGCTTTGGACTTATTTTGGTGCATATTATTTTAAGAGCTGAGGGATGTTTTAGTGAATGGAAGAAGTGATTTTCTATTTCACTTATGGATTTTATCAAGATATCATACGATTTTTCCATGGCTATTCTCATCTTGATGATTTAAATGTTCCTTTGAACTTTGGCATACTATTTATTCTTGTGTCTTCATGAGTTGTGGGATTTATCTTGCAATAAATGGATGGTATATGATGTGCTTACCTTATCCTTATTTTAATAAACTAATTTATAATGTTAGCATTGCATCATTGTGAGACTATATGCTAACTTATGCTTTGATATGGTTATTAATCATGAACTTATTCATGATTAGTAAATTTATCTTATATGTATGTGTGGATCTTATATGAAGTGTTGCTAGAAATGTTTTCCTTGGTATTTCTATTTTGAAGTTATGTTTTCGCTATTTTTGGTATCTATTACATTGGATTTTCATAGGTTACTTGCATTTGTTAAAGTTTCAGCCATTCTCTCTTAAGTTGGCGATTGAATTGTTTGAGGTAAGTCTTAATCAATGAGATGGTAGTTGAGCCTACATACCAGATGGGACTCCTAGACCAAAAGACGTAGAGTTTGATTCAGATCATACACCAAGGATATCCCCTATATGTTAGTGGTACATTACAGTGTGTCAACAATAGCAGAGATCCATTTAGTTCCATAGGAAATGATTACAAAATATAAATTATTTTAATCAAAACAAGAACGTTAAGGGAGACTTTTCCTTAGAGAAATTTTGAGGTATAAAATTTGGCAAATATATGATTATAGGTTGATTAATAAATTGCTACAACATAAATCTTCATCACTCTTTATGTCCCCCTCAAAGATCACAAAAAAATCATGGTCAGTTCCCATTTCAATAATTAAATTTAGAGCTCATGAGAGCCAAAACTACATTATAAACATTAATTATTCAACATAAAAGGATTTTAAGGGTGTGTTGTACAAAATGACATTGTTTTGGAAAATTTTCTACAAAAGTTACTCCTCTAGTCTACATAACTATTCAAAAAAATGTACTTTTGCAAGGAAAGAAAATTGACCTTGTGACCAACCAGATTTGAACTTGTGACTTTTGCTACCTAAAGAAAGACCAATAACAACTAAATTATTGGTTTTTTCTTACAATACACCACACATAAAATCATTTCATTATGATACCATCAAACTAGCCCCCAAATGGGGGGAGAATGAGATCTAATCGTATAGCCAAACATTGAATAAACATGACAAATATAAGTCTCTTATTATGTGTTTTTTGATTAATATCTACTCTATTTACTTCATATCATATATAAACACACCCTTGGTCAAGTTTGACCTCCATGGCACACTCCAAAACCAGTGTAGATCCATGTGCCTTATCATTTAAAAAAAACTAAAAATGATGCCCTTTGTAGGGCTTGAAGCCATGACAATCTGCAAATAAAGAACCAAGAACTATTATACTAACCTATTCTCATAGCTACAACACCCTCTAAAAATTTCATTACATTCAAATTTTGCAGCCTACTTCACCGTTATATCTAGTGTCGCTTTGGAAATTAGGTGTTGTTTTACATCATTCTATATGTTTTAAGCGTTCTTGAAAATTCGTCTGTGTTGTCGGATTGATTATAACATATTTAGTGCATGTCTTCGAATTAACACCTTTTTTATTCTAAAATGACACTTTTTTATTGTAATCGCACAAACTTTTCTATTGTACTTGGGCAATCTATGTAAAGTGACTTTTTGATGTATATTGATCATTGTTAAAGATTGTCTAATTTTTCTTGATGATTTGGTACATGTCACACATTATTTTTTGTCTAAACTAATTGTGTTCACCTATTCTTTATCTCTTATATTTGGAAAAAAATTGGTTGAAGAGTGAACCTGATGAGGCTAGTGCACATGGGCACACTTTTAGTCCTTAAGAAGGAATCCTTCAATGTTCATAAGTGCACCTTGTATCATCCAACAATGCATATCTCACTCCTAAAACACCTTTCCTCTTCCTTGTTCCAAATTGTTCCTCTTCAAAAAGCTAAGTCTCCATTGAGTGCACTCCTTTGACTCAAATAATTGCACCCTCTTTGAGAAAATGAGTGCACCCTTAAGACCCAAATCTCAACCCCTTCAGCCTTCATAAATATGTCATATACCCACCTTGACCTTTCAGCAAATGAGCACACTCTGAAACCTTCAATCCTCACCCATCATCCATTGACATTGTGCCATGCACACCCCCTCTCACTACTTGAGCACATGAGAACACCTCAAACCCCTAAATCTTTTTTGTTCATCCTTAAGCTCTATACCATATGTACTCATTGTCTACATTGAGCATATAATGCACTTGGGAAGCCTAAGGACTTGTCCTTTCCCCTTCGAAATTGTGCCATTGTCCCTCCCTAGATTTCATATTTCTCTTGAGCACATCCTCAAGCCTTGAAGGTTCTTCTATTCATCCCTTCATCCCTTCATCCTTTTGAAGTGTTCCCTTGTTCCTGGAAGCCATTCTTCCTCCTTCTGAGCACACTGTTAAGGCATGAACATAAAATATGAATGAAACATGCTAGAATCAGATATTTTGAGGTTGAGGCTTTCTTTTCATGAGTGATTCCAACTATAGGTATTTCGAGAACATCACAGCCAGAATGCATGAACAAGATCATGCAATGAAGAAAAGCAAAAGGAGCATTAAAAGAAAAATAAGTCATGAAATTCTTAATTATAGAAGTACCTTGAAGAATCCACAAGATAAAAGACCCTTTGGAAGGTGAATATGTCAATGATCAAAAGCTGCATTGAAAACAAAGACACAAGTGGAAACCATGTCACACATTGAAGAATGTCCATGTCATTGGATACTATTAGTCCCAATCATCAAAGATAGTGACTCATCAGGTATCATCACATGATAATGTGGAAGTTATGATGTGATGATGTAATCATTGTAAATACAAATGAGTAGAGGTCAAAGATTCATATATGGATGAAAGAGCCATGTAAGTCCAAAGGTTGTACAAGTCCAATTTTCATTAGAAGTTGGAAAGTCAAGGGTCATGAGGATGTGAAAGGTCTTGCGTCAAGTTATAAAAAAGGATCCTTGTTACTCATGTAAAGGAATTTTAACCTTGGCTCATCCCATAGGATTAGAGAGATAAAGTACTTTTTAGGGAGCAATTAGTGGTTTTGATGCTCCACTATTGGAGCTAGTGATGTTCATTGTGCTTATGTATCTTGGAACTTTTTCTTAATACTTGAGACATTACGGCTAGCACATTTTCATATGTCAAGGATTGTGAATGTTTTAAGACTACTCTTTGAATGTTTATGATTCATGCTCATGTTCACATGTGCTGAAGTAATTGAACTTTTTTGGTGACTTTGGTGCTTAACTTATTGGAAATGTGGTGTAATGAATGTAATGATCATTGCATCTACTTGAACTATTTCACTTAATGTTAGATGAACCCTTTCTCATTCGTGTGTGTCTCCATTAGGGTAGTACTATTACTTCTCTTTTAGAGGCTTATTTTACTTTCCCTCTATAGTAAGAGGACCTTGACATATCTGCAATCAAACATTCATAAGGTACACTCTCTTGCTCATTAAAAAGCACATGTGTGCTTCTCTTTCATGCTAGCTACTAAAGTTAAGGCATATATTTAAGTAAAGAACATCTAGGAATATTCTTGATGGCACTCCTACACATAATAGTGTCAGGCCTAATTGGTACCTCATATTGGGGAGATCACATATATGTTGGCAGTATCCAACACCGTCAACATAACTATAGAGTACAATACTAACCCTATGTTTAAGTATTCTCTCTTGTGAACTGAATTTATACATGTATATATATACATTAAAGTGGGCCTAGGGCACATGAGAGTCAACCCTGGGGCAGACCTTTAGGCTAATGATCCCAAAATTTTTACACATGTGACCACCCTCTATGTGCTATACCAACTTAAAAGAAAACTAGCTCCGTGACTCAAATTTTGCTTCAATTATTTTGACGACATAAAAAAATCACAAAGGCTTACAATAAGAATCTAACAACCATCTCGTTTCAGGTAGGATACTAGTCTTCTCCAACTTTAAGGGGCATTCCTCCTATTTGAAATTATTTATGAAGGAATAGAAAACACTACAATAATAACACCGTTTAATTAATGATAGGCTAGGATAGTCACTGAATTTGTAAAGGAGAGAAGAATGGTGAGGCATACATAATAAGAATATATTTTCATTTAAACTTTTTAATAACTATATGTGATTTTAGACTCTCTCGTATATGAATTGCTTGTAATGAGAAACACACATTAAATCATATTATATACTATGTAATTGCATGTATTTTCCTTTGTAGAATAATAAGATGAAAATAGATAGAAACATTTTAAACACTGAGTAATAGCATGCATTTTTGTTCATATTTAATAGGAGGAAAACACAATAAAATGAAAAAAATGAAATGCAATAACAAAAAACAATAAATTAGTCTTATATTTAAAACATAGTAATTTAATCTATCGAATTAACCATATGATCTCATGTATTAAAATATGACTCAATATAAACATAATGAATGAATAAGTATCCAATATTTTCTTGAAAATGACATGTATTGAGGAACTTGAATAGCTTGATAAAAATGTTAAATGTATTTACAAATTTCAAAACACTATATTTTTATATTAATACAATGTTATATTTTGATACTAGTCAGGTCGACGAAGAGTGTTTGTTAATCAAATTGTAATTTTAAATATTTATGTAAATTCATAGCCCTGCCATAAGTTTAAACTCAGAATTTTTGATGCGAATTAAACTGAAAATTCAGAGGAGAATTTAATAATATTAACAAGGAATATGATAATCCCGCACTGTCTTACGCTACTAATGTTGTGTGCCAAGTAGCAATTTCCCTAAAGGTGCAAAGATACACGAAAGAAATTGAACAAGCCTATGATCTTACTACAAAAATGTTGCAACAAATAAATGATAACAACCTAAAGGGTGGAGGATGGAGGGGAGGGAAGGTGTTCAGGATTGCAATAATATCACACTTGTGTTGATGCCTATTTGATAGATGTTGCTCGAACGAATTCGCTAAATTATTTTGTTCCAATAATAACACTTTGTCAAAATCTTATATAAATATTATATCCAAGCTATAACATGTAAGGTAATGAGGAGAAACATTACCATAGGTCCTCGTGGGGACTGGTGCACCAAAAATGTAATTGCACATATGAAATGACTAGATTCAGTGTGTGTTGATAATTAGATTAAATAAAGAGCACCTTTCATTGGAGTGACCTTCAGATTCCATGATATTATGAAATAAACATAAAGAAGGGGGTTTGTTTTAGAATTTTAGCTATCTTCTTTTAAAAATTTTAAATTAATCTGGAGCCATTTTCTGAATGCCATTAATTCTAGTTTAAAGTTTAAATTTAAATTTTGTCTAGAAAAGATTTGTTGGAATGACAAATTTATGTGGTGTAGTTTACACAATCCAACTAAAATTTCAAGGCATTGTATCCATTTATGCCTTCAAAAATACAGTTTTAAAAATGAAAAGTTACACATAGTATATCCATATATAGAACCAATATATATTCATTTTGAATAAGATTAAATCTGTTGAGGTGCACTTTTGTTTCAATTTTTTCACTCTAAAAGAGGTCCCATAGGCTATCTTTAGCCTTGTGGATATGAAAATTTAATTTCTTTGTTTCTCATCTTTCCAGAAGTAATTATGGTTATACCCTTGCACAGCTCGTGCAGGTCCCAAAATAATGGTTATACCCTTGCACAGCTCGTGTAGGTCCCAGAATAACAAGTGACCATGTAATTTAATTGTAATTAAGAAGTCTTTATGTCAAGGATGACCATTCCAAAACAAAAAAATTACCGAATAATTTCTCAGGTTCATCATGCTTTAAGGTGAGAGCTTATCATAATTAGTTATAATTTTGTGTGGGAGTTATCTTAAGAATCCCCAAAACCAAAATTTCTATATGAACTTGACCAAAAATTTAGACATTTTTTGTTATATAAAAAGATTGGTTAGGTTATGATATAGCTGTAAATTCGTTGAAAAAAAAATAAAAATGAATCCCATTTAATTTTTCAATTGAACATTTTATATCATTCTACGTAAAAAAAAATCACTTAAACAACTAAAGGAAACCTTTAAAAATACATAATTAAATGTAAATCTTATCGTATTTATTAATATCCTAGCATGAAGAATAGTGTGGAAGGGTATGTCTAAAATGGGTTGTTTAAATCAAATTTAATGTAAGGTGTCCATTCCCCACTACATAATAAGTATCATGGATTTTGAACGTGAAGCTCCATAACCACATCCTAAAATGAATATATTTAGTTTCTATTTATGATATATAAATAAATATTCGAGTGCAGATTAGATGTATAGAAATATACCTATGTAAAACCCTTGTACTTTTCCTAGTTCAAAGATGAAGATAATGCATTATATTTTAATAAAATAAGAACTAATTTCCTGTCATAATTGATATATTGCGTTAGCCTTCTTATTTATATTTTATTTTCAGTGTCATATTATAGTGACTCATATTTATTTCTTATTTCTTATTTGTAAGATAATTGTAAAAAACATTTTTTTATTAATATAAAGATTTAGGCGTGAATTTTTTTAAAATAATGCTAATTAAAAGTGAATTTGATTA
>APFE031456731.1:38476-78658 GCA_000404065.3 Pinus taeda
CAGAGGCATCCTCCCAACCAAACATTTAAAAAACCAAAAACACTTAAACAACAAAAACAGATATCATAACTAGCCTAAAACTTTCACTGCAAGCAGTGACCAAGTCCACATAGAGAGGGCCCTCTCTGACTGCAGCTGGGCTAGAAGCTGCAGCCCAAAGCTTGGTTAGTGGTTACCCCGGCCGTATCCTCTTGGGAGTCAAAGAGGACAACCTGGGTGTTAACAATAGGCATGATGTCCCCTTAGATGACATTTCATGTGGGTTGTTCACTTTCATGTTCAAAGGGCACACAAGGAAATGGTGTCACATATTGCCTACAACCTCTATAAAATCTTTTGATCACATTTTCAGAGAATTATGTCGTTCTTTCATTCTTTATGACCATAAAGCACTTAATGAATTTTTCTTTAAATTGTGAAAATCATCTGATGAATCTCTTCAAACTTTTCACGATCGTTTATTCTCTACCATTATGAATTCCCTAAAGGCGAAGTTGACTCAGAATTTTTGGATCAAATATTTCAATATCTTATTCACATTTCTGAAAACCCACATGAATTAGAATCTTTTGAACCTCTTCGAACATACCTCTATATTAGAGCTTATAAATTTGATATGGACAAGGTTGTTGTCCCATGTTACACTTCGTCCCCTCCTCATCAAATAGATCTAGCTCTGTAGGTCAAGGTGGGAGAAGTTGAGATTCCACCTGCTGATTTGTCACTATCTCCAACTACCTCACCTGCTCAGGATTTCTACATGTATTTGGATTGTAACCTCGATGGTTGTTATGTGGTCTTATCTCCACAACATCCATCCTTTGGTCTCTTCGACCCCCCATATTTTGGTGTGTTGCATTCATCCATTTTAGAGCTAACCTGTGATGCTCACGAGGATCAAGTTCTGGATGGAGTTGGTGTTAAACAACCAACCTGCATTATCATTTTTTATCCGTATGCGTGTGTGTCTAAAAAAGCATCTGTGGTGAAGGATGACCTCCTTTTCCCACACCTCGACTGATTTATCCTGACGTATTTCATGATTATGTTGTTTGTGTTCCATCTTCTGAAAACTTATTTCTAAATACTTCTATTTTCGATCATTCGAAGAACATGGGGGATGCCATATTTTCATTTGATTGCGGAGAGGACAAATCTATCTTCCCAAATTTACCCAATCTCTCGTCTCCCCTTTTTGAAAATAAAGGGGGTGAAATTTCTCATTTTTCATCATCCCCTCTTTATGATTTCTCATATTATGAGGATTTCATTGTTCATCATCTTGAGTTATAGTTATTGTGATATTTTAATTCATTCACCTGATCATGATTCTTATTCACCTACCCCTGATCTTTGTAAGGTACCAGTCTTTGATGATACACCTTTTAATGAATTGGAAGCTCCTCTTATTTTTGAGGCACTTCAGCCCAAGGTGATGGTTATGTTAGGTTCTCGTAGTCTTGAGGTTAGTTCCACTTCTCATAAAAAATCTATTGAATTTTTCCAGACTCCTCATCACTCTATTGTTTGCATTGAAAATTAATCTATTTCATAGCTTTCGCATCCTCCATGAGAATCAAACGATCCTATTGCTCATGTACTGGAGGAGTCATATATAGCGATCGATGTTGCAAAAAAAAAGAAATTCTTCTTTCTTTATTTTGCACCCTTGTCATGTTCGAAATTCTTTACATTCTTGTCTTCCATGAGTAATGTGATAGGACACCATGATACATACATAGGCTACCTTTCATGTGCTTTCAATTTTTTATTTTTCTATGGATGCATTCAAGCTTTGAATCAATTGGTTTACATTGTTTCATATTTCTGTTTGGTTGATTTGCTTGTATATCTTTCCTACCAATCATGCTTTTTCCTACATGGGTCAACCAATGTGCTAATGGCTGAATTGGAAGTATCACTTCACCTGAGTTGGCCTATGCTCTAATTAGGTTAGGGGTAGGAGTAGTGTTTGCTTTTATTTCTTGTTACTTGGTTTACTTACATTATCTTTCTTTGTATTGCTTCTTTCATATGCTTGTTTTCTTTTTCACTTGTAGGTTAGTTTTCACATGAAACTGTGATTTTTCTTAGAGAAGTAGGGTGAAATCCAAGAGGAATTTGTACAACTATCAAAACTTGGTTATCTACCTATTCAATATCTTTATGTGAATCATTCATTTCTTCTAGTCAATGATAGCCTGACGGAAAATGTGTTCGTTTCAAAGAGAGTCATGGTCAAATAATGATACTTCCACTCTCAACTTGTATCACCTACTCTAATCGATTTTCTATTTTTGATTAACCCTTTCCAACTCATTCAAGTAGAGTAAGTGTTGAGGGATTAAATTGCTTAGGGCTTTGGGTCAACACCCTAGCAGAGCGGGGGTTATCTACAGTAAAAATCAAGCATTCCACACAACCATGATACTTAAATAAGAAAACTACGTGAAGAGAGGTGCACCTAGGGGTCCTTCATTTGGGTAGATCTAGCTAGGGTCCAAGCCTTCTAAGAGTTCCTCTCGATCCTTGAACCTGCAAAACAAAGAATTCAAAGAAGCATAGCAATATATGGACAAAGTATCATCCAGACCAAGGTGTCTTTATCTTCAACATAGACCAAGACAAGATCGCATTCAGAAATGAATCGAGGATGGATAGCTTCATTGTATTGTGTTTTAACCCTTTTCTTATGAGCCTCATTAATTATGGTGGCATCTCGACGCTACTCATCGAGATGTTCCAAATGGGGGAGGCACTTTTCGAGACTCAAAGTCTCGGGAAGGAGCTCAACACCCAGCTTAAGGGATGGAATTTCACATTCAATGGGAAATATAAATTCCAATCCATAAACTAACCGAAGAGGTGTAAAACCGGTGGCAATCTTTACCGAGGTTCGGTATGCCCAAAGAGCCGGATACAACATAGGATGCCAATTGGGCTGATTTTTGTCGATCATCCTTTGCAGGATTGTATTAAGGGTTTTGTTCATAGCCTCAACCTATCCATTGGCCTGAGGATAATATTGAGACTAGTGCACTTGCTGGAAACCCAATTTAGGAGCCAATTCAGACATTAGTTGGTTTTGAAAATGACTGCCATGTTCAGTGAAAATATCTCTCAGGATACTAAACCTTGAGATAATCTGGTTGAAAAGGAACAATGCCACTATTTGACTATCATTTTTATAAGCGGACATGGCCTCAGCCCACTTTGTGAAGTAGTCTACAACCACAGTAATGTACTTGTGACTTGCTGCTGAAGGTGGATTACAAGTATTAAAATAAATAATCCACTTAGTAAAAGGACCGAAAGTGACAACAGGAAGAGATGAGCTGGATGTGCACGCATCTTCCAAGTATAAACTTGACAGGGGTGGCAATGTTTGACCACTTCATCACAATCTTTGAAGAGTGAAGGCCAAAAGTGGTCGGCACGCAAGATACGTTGGTTTGTAGCAAGCCCTGAAAGATGACCACCACAAGCTCCATTGTGGAAATCATTGAGCACAGATTTTGCTTCCTCTAAGGTTAAATGATGCCTAAGGATCAAATCAACCCCTAAGCGATATAACGTATCATCAATGATAAGATAGTTCTTAGCTAGGTGACGTAATTTTCAACAGTCATCCTTAGAGAAAGTAGAGGGAAACTTCGAAGTCTGGAGATAGACAATGATATCTCCATACTAGGGGTCTTATGAAGAATAGATGTGCATTAGTAAAAATTTCCTCATAAATAATATCCTGTCCACAAGGCAGCTCGGAAATTAACTCCGCGAAAACCAAAGATTTCTTAGACTTGGCGGACAAGAAATTGAGATCGAATTCTTGTAAAATGGAAATCCATCGACTGTATTTGCCTCCAGTCACTAACCTACTGATGACAAATTGGAACAGATTGACCACCGCTAATAAAAAAGTTTTTCATAGAAAGATATAATGGTGGAGCCGTTAAACAACATGGGCAGCTACCAAGGTGAGCTTCTTAACAAGAGAATAGCGAAGTTCACAACCTACCAAGCCTCAGCTCAAGTAATAAATCACATGCTCTATGAGATCATCATCTTCCTGAATGAGAACCATACCTATGGTAGATTCTACAATGGTGAGATATAAAAGGAAATCCTACCATAATTTGGTGGACTCAAAAGCGGGGCAGAGACTAATGCCCTTTTCAAGGCATCAAACGACCACTGCACAAAGTCGTCTCATATGACTTGAACTCCTTTCTGTAGAAAACACATAAACCCTTTAGTGATCTCGGCATAATTCGCTATAAACCTTCCTAAGAAATTAGCTTTCCCCTAAAGACTTTGAAGTTGTCGAATAGAGGAAGGGGGAGGAAACTAAAGTATTGCCTCTACCTTGAAGGGATCAACAAGAATCCCTTCAGTTGACACAATGAACCCTAAAAACTGACCTGATGTAACCACCAAAGTGCATCTATTTGGACTCAACCAGATGTTGTAAAAATGAAATCATTCGGATACCAATTGAAGGTGACCAGGATGATCGATAATCTTTCAAGAACGAGCAGCTAAATCATCTAAGTATGCTTCGATGACATGCTTGATGTCGTGGAAAGTATATGACATGGCCCATTGAAAGGTCACTCCAGCATTTTTAAGGCCGAAAGGCATCTTTTTGTACGCAAAGGTACCCCAGGGACATATGAAAGTTGTCCTGTGCTGATCTTCTGGAGGGATAGGTATTTGATTGTAACCAGAGAATACATCCATGAAGGAAAAAATCTCATTATCTGCACATTCATCAACTATCTGATCAATAAATGGTGTGTGGTAATCATGTTTTGGACAAGCTTTGCTCAAATCCCTAAATTCAATGCATACGCAAATTATTGCTTGCTTTGTATCAACTGGAACTGGATTAGAAACCCAATATGTAAGAGGAAAAGGGTATATAAAACCTGCCTTGAGCATATTCCTTACTTCAGCTTTAATAGCTACTCCTTTTGTAGGATTGACTGGCTAAAGCTTTTGATGAATCATCTTAGTGTTTTCGTACATCTTGGTCTCATGTTGAATGATGGGTGGGTCAATACTAGGCATTACTTCATGAGACCAAGCAAATACATCGCGAAACTCTTTAAAGAGGTCGGTGTAAATTTGAATCTCCTCAAGTGAACACTCGGCTCCGATGAAGACATTTTCTGTCACGCTAGGGTTCCTAGAGATGTTTATTGATATGGTTTTTGAAATGACCAACATGTTATGTTTGTCACAAATGTGTGTTGGAGCCAAAGGATTTGATACCATACAAACATCGCTAGTAAGCAAATTGGAAAACCTGGACTCCATCTCCCACAATGGGGGAAGAAAATATGAATGATGGTGTAAGTATTCCTAAGGTCGATCTACACCAATCATTTCTTTTAAGATCAGTTCTTCTGATGGTAAAACTTTATCTAAGCAGTTCATAGCACAGGTAGTATCAAGGGTCCAAGCTGGGGCCACATCACCATCTAGCTTCTCCTCAGAGAAAGGAGTAGAATGGTTGTCTGCAGAGTTGAAAATAAACTAATATCTAATCTCTACTGCAAACATAGGAAATGTGATTCCATCAACTTGTCCTTCATCTAATGTGGTCGTAGGCGAAGGAAAGGTCCAATGGTTTGAAAAATAATGAGTTTGGAGGAACTCTTCCTGTGAAGATTCCTTGGATGATGAAATGACATTGATTTTAGCGATAGGAGAGGGAAAATCAAATGTACCCATCAATGAATAATACATCCCATCTCCCAGATTCTCAGTAGGCGGAGGAGGGTTATCCACTAAGGGAATAGTAGAATCTGAAGTTACTCAAGGATCAACTATAGAATAATCCAATTGATCAACCTTAACAATTTTCCCCTCATAAGGAAAGCAAATGACACGAAACAGAGTTGAAACAATGACATCCATTTCATAGATCCATTTCCTTCCTAAGAGGAAATTGTAATCTAGGTTAGCATCAATGACTTCTACTTTGATACTAACGACCTTTCAACCAACACATATAGGAAAGGACAGGATAATCCCATGTGGCCTATGAGAATTCCCATCAAATACTGTCAGGAGGGTAGGTGAAGGAACAACCGAAGGAGAATAGCCCCCTCATCTATAACTATTCGAAAAATATTAGCTTTTCGATAAGTAGAGTTGATTTGAAAGGCCATATGATGAGGAAGTCACTTTTTGACATTAAGCATGTCAAAAGTGAGCACTAAGGAATTATTTGGATCAACTGCCCCTATCGCCGAAAGAAAAGCACTTCGTTGAGTTGGACATGATTGGAGCACCTCTAAAGCAGACATAGCGTAAGGACTCTGAGCTACATCCTCAAAAATGGAGTAATTCCGAGCGGCCCTGGCATTAATGTTGATAGTCATGCGTTTAGCAGAACCTTTCGGTATCCGAGGTATAGCCTCGATAGAGGGTTGCTCAATATGAAGTGGGTCAACAGTTCTAGGAGTAGATTTGTGCTTGGATGTTTTAGTTTCACCATTCATCACATCAGCACGTGGCCACATTAATATGACAACCTATCATGAAAACATTTGATGATTTATCCCCTTCCTGGTTGCCCGCTGTAGAGGTACCAGAAATTTTATTTGCGCCAGCAAGCAACTGCTATCCTTGGGGAAAAGGTTTGGTTAACATAGCTTGAGAGCTAGAAGACCCTTACTGCACTAACAAGCGCTGAGCATCTTGAATTTTGGGGCAGAGATGAGTCAAATGGTCTCCATTGCATAACTTGCATGGAAACTTTACTTTCTTTTTGGATTGCTTTCCACCCTCAGTAGCACTATTGCCGAGTTTGTTTGTGTTAGCTTTCCCATCCTGACTCTTCTTCTTACCATGTCCTTTTTTATTCCCATTTAAATTTTGATTTTCTTTAGGGTTGGAAGATTGGACGATGTTAATGGAAGTGGGATGGGAAGGCGAAGGGTTAGACAATGTGACCTGATTGGTAGGAGCAGCTTGTAATGGCAACTGCTACAATTGGCTCAATAGGTTCACCACATTGGTGTTTATTGATCCAACAATACCATTCGCATGAGGACCTAGCTTCAATTTGGCTATATCAACCTTAGTCTTAGGAGCATCAGGCAAGATTTTCTGAAGAATCCCAGACTGAGAGTAAATCAATTCTAACTGTTGGGCCCAAAAAATAGCTTATTTTTCACAATAGACTTCGGACAGAGAGACATCCTTGGAAATATCAAGTTGTAATGATTTCGAGAACCATTCGAGATGGTATTCTGGAGGAATTTCGACTTTAATTAGCCTCTTTCTTCGTCTCCATTCCTTAATATGATCAGAGACGTGAGTTGCCGTGTCCTGATGGAAATTGGCCAGAATTTTAGTTCCAGCATCATAACGGATGGGCAACTAGAAATGGTTTAAGAAAATGTTAGCCAAATTAGAAAAATATGTAAAGCTACCCCTTGGAAACTCTATATACCACTTGGCCACATTGCTAATTAAGGTGCATTGAAAAGTCTCAACCTAATCAAGTCATCGATGAGGGAGTTTGATGAGCACCACAAATGGAATGTGGTTACATGGTTGCCCAGGTCTTCACCACCCTTCCCCTTGAACTTTGGAATATCCAATGGGAGTTTGGTTGGGACCAAAGAATAGGCTGGATTGTATTTGATTACATCATTTGTCACTTTTGTGAGATCTGGCAAATTTAGCATTGCTAGAAAAGGAAGCATAGGAGGACCTTGGGGATTCCACTCAGATTGGGTGGAGTTCCCAATTTTCTGAAAAGATTGGCCTGGATTCTGAAAGGCACCAGGCTGCCCAAAGTAACTAGCAGAACCCGCTGAACCAAAAGGTGACCCTTGTGGTCCAACAAAACTTGGAGTTTGACCAACTACAGCTAAAACACCTCCAAAACTAGCGAAGTTACCTCCTAAAGCATTATAAGGAGTTGATAACCCTACATAAGGATTGCAAGTGGTAGCTAAGTGAGGAATACTTTGAAACGAACTAACGGTGGAGTACAACGTACTCCCTTGTTGGCCAAAAAATGGACTCCTAGTTCTTATGCCACTAACCGCAGGGTTAGTCCAACCTTGGAAGGGATTACTGCCTTGACCTATAGAAGAAATAGGCATAGATCCTAGCGTCAGGTTGGAATGTGGTATATGACCACTTCCAAAAGGAAAACCTTGAAATGAAGCCGATCCACTCATCATGGATGTGGAGGCATTGAACAGAACTAACATAATACCTTGTGAATTGGTACCAAATGGGACCAATCTAGAACTAGATGCATGCACTTGAGAACTTCCACTCATCAACAAAATGGAGGTAGACCCAGACAAATACTTGCTAGCAGTAGACCCAAATAATGATGTAGAAGGGATGGAAATGGTTCCTCCCCCTTGTACAGTGGTCATCAAAGGGATCTGTGTGATGTGACCTAGAATTGAAGGTCTATGTGTCAAAGTTCCAATGTATAATACTACGTCTAGACGATCAAAAGGCAGAGGAGAATTCAGAGCTGCTAACGGCTTTGAAATTTTTTCTAACTCAATATTATCCTCAAGCTGGAAGAGGACTCGATAAAGAACTGGAGTGTTCCACTCTGGCTCTATGGTGGTACCAGGCCTATCTTGTACATGAATGCCCCCAAGCAGAGGATCAATCCCTGATGCATCAGCTGCCACTGGGTGAAAACCACTGGTAGTATTGCCTCTGTGCCTTCTAAGAGAAGGATCTAAACTTAGTTCTGAAAGACCACGAAGTCTTTGAGACCATCTAAGCAATTGGCCAGCCACTTTGAATTTTTTATTAAGATCTAATTAAAGACTCAAGAAAAAATGAAAGCTAGGCCAACTAAGGGCATGGAGCACACACTAAAAAAAGTCCCTAAAGGACATCATCCAATCAAGGAACTTTCAGGTATTTCTGCTCTGGGTGATGAGGACTAGACACCAAAACATAAGAAAGTGAAGTAGGGGCCTTCTAAAGATAGTCTGGGATAATGATAGCCCATGCCTTCCAGTGAAGGTATCGTAGGAAGTTACACTGACCTCCAAATAATAATTTGTGCCAGTGTAAGCCCCCAAGCCTCGCAAGGGTGCCCTCCAGAAGTACTGCTGAGAGTGATACAACATCGAACTCAGGTTCCACGGGATTTTATTCCATAGCCACCTATGTAGATCCCTAGGATAAGAAACTAAGGTTACCAATTCGTGTCAGAAGTTAGGCAGAATAGTCATGAGGTAAGATCTGACAAGTAGGAGAGGGGTTATCTCTCTTTCTTTTCTTCAAAAACCCTCGTGCTAAACTCCCAGATCTAGAGGTTTCCTGGTCTCCCTAACGCTATTAGATTTTCACTTGTTATTTAGACTTCTATGTTTGACAGTTTAAAGTGGCCTTGTAGAGTTTTCTCTCCACTCACCTAATCCAAAGCCCAAAATATCCTAAAACTTGTTGGTGTGTCTAAATTGAAAATCTAAAAAAGTTCTAGTATATTTTAGTTAGCGCTTGTTTTTAAATGGGTTGTTCATAAGTCAAGGGATAAACGGAAGTGAAACTTGTGGTGTTCTTGGATGCAAAATAAATTAATAGAAACCAAACTATATGCAAATGCACTTGTTTTGCTCTTCGATGAAATAAATTTCTACAAGGTTCTAAGGAACTTCTATGAAAGCAATAAATTTCTCTTTTATTTTCTTTCAACAAGCTTCACACTCACAAAAAATAACAAAAACTATGGATGCACTAAAAGATGCACAAACTATCATAATGCAATGAGTATATGTTGATGAAAAACTTTTAAGACTACTCTAAAAGAAATAATAAAAGTAAATTGTTTATCGCTTCTAATTAGCCACTTAAAATGTTTAGATAGAATATAAGTTTCTAATGCTCATTTTCATCCAAACACTAAAAGCAAATCTCAAGACAAACAAAATGCACTTTCACTCACAAAAGGAAACCAAATCAAAACAAGGCAAAAGAAAGCAAAAACCAAGTTTTTAAGAAGTTTTCTTCAAAAGGAAAAACAAAAAAAAACTTTTTAGAAAGCGCTCCAAATACTGTTGAAATCTTCGAGACCAAAAAATAGGCAACAAAAACACTTTGCAAGTTATCAACTCAAAATGGGTGAAAACTTAACAAAATAGGTGTTTCAAGACACTCTTGATGACCAGAAAGCAGCAAAAAGAGCTTGGTGACAATGATCAAGAGACCAAGAAAGACAACTTTCAAAATTGTCACTCAACAAGTTTCAAAAAGTGAGAAAAGCAAATGGCCACAAGATGCAGTTTTGACACAAAGAAAGAAGGTCACAAAGATAAAGTTTTTCACAAAGATTGAAACCAATTTTTTTTCCCTAGAAGACCAGAACAATGAAGATTATCAGAAAGAAATCTCATGTGCTCAAACACAAATGATGACACTTGTGAGAAGGCAAAAACAAGACCAAAACATTCCACAACAAGAGAGAATTCGAAGCTGAAAACTCGCTGCAAAATCATTGACTAACAACCAAACTTGACTACTCAGGAAACACTAAGACTAGCTAACAAATCTTCTAAGACAAAAAGACATAAAAAAATCTTGGAAAATTATGGTATACACAACTGTGTCAATGCACAGTTGTGTGTATACACGATTCAACCTAAAGAAACCTACATATACACGAGCTCATATAGGGAAACTTGCATACATGCGCTACTATAACCTGACAAAACTACATATATAACAGTTCACAAGAAAAAACAAAAAGGGGTCTGAAGAAAATTCTCAGACTTAAAGTCTGAGTTCCTATATGAACAGACAAATCAATTACAGCAAGAAAACCTATGGCTGAGCCCTGACTGGCTTAAATTAACGCAAACTAGGAACAACAATATTGTTGTCCCCAACAGAGTCGCCAATTCTATTGAGTGATTAAATCCCCTAGGGTTTTGGGTCAACACCCTATCAGAGTGGGGGTTATCTAGAGTAAAATAAAGAATTCCACATAGCCATGATACTTAAATAAGCAAACTATGCGAAGGGAGGTGCACCTGGGGGTCCTTCGTTCGGGTAGATCCAACCAGGGTCCAAACCCTCTTGGAGTTCCTCTCGATCATTGAACTGACAAAACAACTAATTCAAAGAAGCATAGCAATATATGGACAAAGTATCATCTAGAAATAAGATTTATAACTTATTGAAAGATGGTTAGTTATACAATTGAAACAATTATTCATATATAAACAATAAAAATAACATCATATGCATAAAGAAGATTGATTTCAGGAACAAGACAATTGTTTCTCTATTGTAGATAACTAAAAAAAAGCAAGGACTGATATCACTTGAATCTTCATCTTGCTGGCTCCAAGCGGAACCATCCTCTGGGTCCGTCCAATCCCATGTCCTCAAAAGGCTCCTTCCATGACACACACAAGGATATCTCAACTAGTGAAATGATATCAGAACTCAAGGAAACAAAGGTTTCATGTAGTCGGGGAAGTGCTAGAAGCACAAGCATCTTCATACATGATTAGGGATAATCTTAGCAGAGTAATTCTCTCTCTTCTCTCCTCCCTTAGGCCTTCCTATTGAAGCATTTTTATACTTCTCTGAAAGTAGTTTTTTAGTTGGGAATTCATTGGGAATAGTGGGGCCACATGCACTAATATGTAATCAACATGTTAAACCTATGATCTCTTCCTAAAATTAAGGAGATTTAATTTTTTTAAATTTTTTAAGATATATATGCAGGTTGGGTATAGACAGACCTTAGGGAAATGTTCCGTACAGGGAGTAAAACACTGTTTTTTAAGTATTTGGACCATGTCTAGAAGGAGGGATTGCCAGGCTCATTGGTAGCAGAGCAATGCTTTTTTTCTTGAGGTGACTCCATTAGGGAACTATCCAGGCCTTTTGGTGGTCGAGAAACACCAGAGATGAAACTAAAACTATGATAGTCTATTTTACTTGTGTGTCTATATACCCCTCATCACTAATCGAAAAAACTTAGTTTGACTTGGCTTGGTATGTGTGTTGTCGATAAAGACAATGGTAGGGACTACATATTTAACTCAAGCTAAGATAAGAATCTACGATAATCGATGAATTGAATAATACTTTCAGAAGAGATAGACTTGCTTTGCATGAGAAAAGGTCCATATAGAAAGCTGAAGTTCTATTAGTGTGTCGCCAATGTTGTAGTAGCTACAACCACTCTCCAAAATTTTTCCCATGCTTCATTTTGGGGCCTCCCTTATAAACCATAGCGTCTCATCTTGCAACAATCCATGTACTTGTTCTTGGACTAAGCTTTATTATTTCTATCTTGGTTTGTGATTTCTCACTTAGCTCTTTTTCTAACCCACAATTTGATCTCTTTAATTCGCCTTTTGACATTTTTTGGCTTTCCTTAGAGAATTGCACAATTATTGTGGGAAATTGGCCTTGCTCTTGGGAATTTCGCACCCTTAACTCACTGTGGGCATTAAGCCCAAGAAATGTGCATAATAGATTAGCACCAAGCCTTGAGCTGGGAAATTTTAGAGAACATGAGACGACGCAGAGCTACTCAGCCCAGAAATTGTGTAGAACCAATTATGCTTAGAAATTATGCAATGCATGAGGCAATACCTTGCATGGTTCTTCCCAAAGCTATACAATCTCTCTCGGTAATGCATGGCATTTTTTCCTAAATAAGAAAAAAGGAAAAAATAAAAAAGAATCACTAAAAAATAGGGATCTATTTTTAGCAGCACAAAGGAGCCACTTGAGTTATTTTGGAGATTGCCACCAAGTGTCGCTTTTTTCCTTGATTTGTGGCATGCATGTCATAAACCCTAATTTGATCAAAACTATTTAATCAACGCCTCTGGAGCCAATTTTCACATTCAATCTTGGATCTCTGGAATTCCCGAGGAGATCAAGGAACCTTTGGTGCAATCGTCGTCGTTCTTCCAGGTCAGATTTTCTTTTCTTGTATTTTGCTACTTTTTATTGCGCTTTTTGTTGTTTATCTTATGAGAGTATTGTTTCACATATTTCTTTGAATGACTACAAGATTTTTAATTTTTTTTATATTGTAGAAGTGTTTGTTTAAGTTTTATATTGGCTTTCTCAAGTGTCGTATGCGTTTTCTTATTTTTGCACCAATGATCGTCGTTGCAGTGACTATCTTCACATGATTCTCTTTCCTTTAGTTTAATTGATGCCTGAACTTGTTTCAAATGCATACATAAAAAATTAGTCAGATATGCACTCCACATCACACCATCCTTCAGATATGGTTGATTTCACACTTTACTTGCGTAGATTTGGGCCCCTGTTGCCTAGATCTCACACTACACTACATGGATTGAGCAATCTGGGAGCTCAAGTACTCTTCTTGGGATTTTTGGAATTGTGCAAAGGTTTTCTTGGCTTAGCTCCAAATGTACACTAGGAAATTAGAAGAGCCAACCTCCTCGATTGGCCACTAAGATTTCACAATGCGCAGTCTCTCCCAGCCTTAGCCTAAGAGTGAACTGCACATTGCGTAGCTCTAGTCAGCAAGCTTATAGACTTATTGTTAGCGTTACACAATGTGCAGTTCCCATACATAGCCAGCGACCTCTATCAACCAGAGTTGCACAATCTGTCCCATCATGAGCCCATTGTGTTGCTTGTTCTCGTCTTGAAGTTTCTTTGGTTTTTAAGCTAACATTTTCTTGTCATGATTTTCCTCTCTATGCCACAGGTATAAAAGTTACTGAGCATCTCTCTAATAGTTATATTTAACATGGCATCCAAGAGAGTTTCATCAAAGGGAACCACCAAGAGTAGTATTAGGGAACCAGTTGAGTAGATATGAGTTAATCTACCAATTTATGTAGACACTTAGTGGTTAATTAAGAAGGGTACAACATTAACATGGCAATAAATCAAAGGTACTTTTGCAGAGGACTTCAAGGAACACTTAGAGCAATGAGAGGTTTACGTTAGCATCGAGCGCTTATTTTTATACAAGGTTCCATGAAGGTACCTCATGCTCCCATGCACAAACATTCTCAGCTAGATAGTCTCACATGTAGATGAACAGAAAATTACATTAAGTAGTGCCAGCAGGATAGAGATTTCCAGCTTCATGGTGGAGAACCTTCAATAGGTGTATCATTTACCTCAGTTGGTGAAATGCATGAACTCATTTTTCTATGTTACCCACAACTTTATTAACACTAGAGACATCGTCAAGAACTACGTGAAATCAGAGTTTCCTAACTTGGATATGAAGTTGAATGCCAGGTCTCATATGACTTTGTTTGATGTAGTGTCACCAATAGGTTGATCTTCAAGTGGACATGGCAAAATGCTCCCACTTTTGGAGAGGATGTGGAACTTCTTAGTTACAGGAATTAAGACATATTTGATGATATCTAAAGATTATTTATGATGGTGTTTTAACTTTTAAACTTTTGAACAACCATATGATGTATGGATAATGATAGTAGACTGCCAATGATAGTTTATTTTGTACTTTGTACTATGTAGTACGCCTTACTAATTTTGGTGAAGATGTTGTGACTTATGATGTTGATGATTGAAATTTGAAACAAAAACTTAATGATATGTTGAATCAATAATGTTATAATAATGATTAATGATGATGACAATGATTATGCTGAAATTGATGATGATGATAGCTGTTGAACTTTAGATAGAAAATCAATCATGTTTACAAGGTGAAGTCTCTTAGAAAGGCTTATCAATTCTTGATCACCTTTTCCTACGGAAGATATGGTCAAGAGAACATAGAAACATTTCCTGAAGGTGGGGTACTCATGTTGGACCAATTGGTGAATGATGGGAAGCCATTGACTTGACCAGACTTGTTGACTCATCACCTGAAGGTCCATTGACTAACAGTTAGAATCTACCCAAGAATGAGAAATAAATATTTTACATGTTTACATAATTACATGATGTAATCTCTTCCCAGCAATAGTTGCCTACCATGACCTAGATATGAACACCAAAGGAGATTGTCCTCAACTTTTGTTTCAATATTTTTTCTTACTGCAACTATTGAGGTGTGATGGAAAAGCTAATTGGCCATTTTATCATCCTATTGTACATGCTCATATTTGAGAAAGATCCAGCTTGCATGTCCCGAGAGGCAATGCATACGATTTTCATAATTGCAGATTGGTATGCCTTAGTAGGTGGCACCTTCATGATAGTGTATGAAAAATAGATGCCTCCACATGTTCTGCCAAGGTATGCCACTGACCATTTGGTCATAGAAGAGGTCTCATATCACCTCTCCACATGGTTTTGACTAGGACTGCATCGGAAGGAAGAGACACCATGGCCCACTCTTCCTTTATAGATCATATTGTATGAGAATAAGAGATTAAAGGATGTGTATGTCGAGGCTAAGGAGATAATCGAATTCGAGTTAATTGAGAAGGCTACAACATTAACATGGAAATAAATCAAAGGTACTTTTGTAGAGGACTTCAAGGAAAATTTAGATCACTGAGAGGTTTATGTTAGCATCGAGTGCCCAGTTTTATACAAGGTTCCATGAGGGTACCCCATGCTCCCATGCACAAACATTCTCAGCTAGAAAGGAAGAAACACCATGGCCCACTCTTCCTTTGGAGATCATATTGTATGAGAATGAGAGATTAAAGGATGTGTATGTCGAGGCTAAGGAGATAATCGAATTCGAGTTCGGCACCAAAGAGTGTAATCGTATGATCCCCATCATATTTTAAAACACCAATGTGCAAGAGTGTACCTCCCTTGGATCCATGGGACATTTCATTGATGGGAGGAGGACCCTTGGAGGTAGTCTTATAATGCCTCTAGACTCAATGAACTGATCGATCTAGAAATGGATTGAATTCTGCCCTTCAGACAATAAGAGTATAGGAAGAAACAATAACATTAACAATAAGGAGAAATCTAGTGCAGGACAAGGGAAAGAGGAATATTGCTGAGAACTCAGAGTCAGAGCAAAGATACAAGAGGAAGGTAGATCCTCTCACAAAGAGAGATAAATTGGCCGTGGAAGTGAAGAGGGAGAAATAAATAAAGAGAGTAGAGAGAAGGAAGAGAGAAAAGTAAACGTTGGAGGAAGTAGAATTGAAGCTACAGGAGATGGAGAAGAAGTTGAAGGAATAAGAGGAGTTGAGGAAAAGAGAAGAGA
Organism: Pinus taeda; assembly: GCA_000404065.3. NCBI lineage: Eukaryota > Viridiplantae > Streptophyta > Pinopsida > Pinales > Pinaceae > Pinus > Pinus taeda. Next base: position 54,648 of record APFE031456731.1, read on the forward strand.
AGAGAATAAGAAATAGTAATAGGAACAAAGGAAAGGCGTGATAATAGAGGAAACAACGCCCATATAGGTTGATGAGTCGAAACAACTACTAGCTGATGAAGATGGCGAACAGATGCAGGATCAGGAGCTTTCTCAGTAGATTGAGCATCTGATTGAAGTGATAGATATGCAGGTGGATAAGGAATGACAAAATGAACTCACTAACCTTATTCTGAGAGCAACATAGGTAATCTCATAGCCTCTATTACCTCTAGTGTCAGAACTATCCCCAAGTGAGCAAGGAGAAGTTGTTCTCCTTGATGATGACCTGGTCATGGATGTGTACAATCTATCATTTGTCGAGTTGCAAAAGAGGATCGTACAAGCATGGAGGAAGAAATTTTTGAATGATCACACATCACCTACATTCATCAAGGAAAGGGTGGTCGTGTTAGACACAAGGAATCATCCAACCACCCTTGCCGAGGCTAGTTTGGCCTATGTAGGAGAAACAAGCTCAAATTTTAAGTAATTGATAGTCGAGAACGAACAACTAGAAAAGAACTTGCAGGCTTCTAGGCAATAGGTAGCATAACTCTGAGAATCAACACAGAAGGCAGTTTCCACAATGGGAGAGATGGGTTAAGTGATACATGCTAAAGTGTGAAGACTTGACAGTACCATGCGAAAATCTATGATGGATTTATCATCATGCGTAAAGTGGATGTCCATACACATGGATTACAATAACAGAGAAAAGAGTTTGTTAAAACTCTCAAGAAGATACCTACTACCATCATTCATGTACAAGAGTGGAAAATGTGGTACAAGGGCACCCCGCTTCACTTAGGCAAGAAGATGAAGCCACAGAGAGAGTTCGAGAAAGAAAAGGTTTGGATGTTGATCAGAAACTATGATAAGCTTGCCCCATTCATCGATAGAATATAGGCCTCATATGCATGGTTATACAATATTTTGGATCTCAAGGTGAGAATGCATAGAATCCCATCAATTGGTTCCCTCACTGAGGCTAGACACAAGAATAATGTCCTCCTAGAGATCGACAAGCACATGGAGTAGCTAAGGCGAGAGGCCACTAGGGAAGACTTGGAGAAGAGTACACATAACATGCATGAGTACATTTGTGGTCTTGTTGTGGTCAATGTCATGATTCACATGCTTTAAAATGAGTTGGATACAGCTTCCAAGACTGTATACTCAGATGCCATGGAGGCAAGAGTCCACTATCAGAAACACACCATCAAGAATTTTGGGGAGATCATCACATAGTACCAAGCTTGGAATCAATATATGTCTGAGAAGCACCAAGTGGAGGTTGTCTAGTTCGTCTTTCCCTCAAACTTAGAATCATAGTGTTTTGTATTTTTAGGTTGTCTCTAGCCTATTTTGTTTTACATGGGTGGAAATGCAATAGTATTTGTAAATATGCTTCAAGTCAAATTCCATGTGTCATTAGTGGAATGTGAAAGGGCATCATGTTATGTAATCAGTTTCCTGTAAATAAGTTGAAGAGTCATGAGGGTATTCCAAGAGTCACAAATGGGAATGTCAAGGGTCACCACACCCTTTGTTATAAACAGAACCTCATAACTCATAGAACATACTTTTGAGAGCCAAGATTTTGGCGAGGCTTGGGCTTAGAAAAGGCTTGGGAGTATTGTGATGATCCTTGGCTTCTCCATGACATAAGCTGAGTATACTACTTTGGAGGAGCAGGTGTTCTTGACTGTAATGTTCCACTACTAGGGCAAGGGGTCATCATTGGTTTATTTATGGATAGAACTTTCACTTATAGTAATAATATGAGAGCCAACACAATTTCATGTATATGTTGTTATTTTAGATGGACCATTATGGTTGCTTTCACAATGTATGTTGTTTAACTTACACATTTTCTTATGAACTACTTTGTATGCAATTGTATGAATCTTGTTGGATTTGTGTTCTCGGATTAGCTCATCACTTTAATTTGTGGACTATTCTACATTTTATCTTCTCGTATCATTTCGCTCATGTGTTCCATTCAAGATTTCTATTATTACAGGCTTTTAAGGGGTGCATTTCCTTTTCCTTGTCATGTGTTAGAACATTCATGTATCAAACTTGACTCTTCGCAAGGTCAAACACTTGCTCTCAACCAAACTTATCTTACCTACCTCTTCATGTTATCATTGTCAAGGAATTACACTGCCACGCACTCCTTGGACTCCTATTCCAAATGGTTTGATGTCTATTTGGGACTTTGTATCAGGAAGATCCCCTGAATGTTGGTGGGTCCAACGCCGTGAACACTATGAAAATTATAGAATATTTCATCGAGGTTAAATCCTTACCATCCACCTAATAATTATTGATAAGAATTTATAATTGGCTAATGTGGACGTCTAAGCTACCCACTATGAGAGCATGAGTGACTTCATCTTCTTCAGGACAGTAATGAAACCCATAAATATCCAACTATTTCATTTATGAATTCGGGGTTGATTTCTTCTTATGATTTTTTGTTTCTATTTCACTTTTACGCGGTCGTGTGTATCTTTTTATGCGGATTGGTGTTCAGACCCTATTAGTTATTTATGTCATATATCCAAACAGATATATGTATTACTCTTTATTCATAAGCATATCTACATATGCATTTATTTTTGTATGCAAACATATGCCTTTATGAGTGACGTGGGGAAATATTTTTCAATGGCTCTATTATACTACAAAGTTTGTTAGATTTATGTGGGTTATTTAATTGATGTGATAATTTTTCCATCACTTGAATGTTGAGATTTTTGATCATTTTCTTAATATTCTTTATGATTCTTTAATAACGAGTGAGTCACCATTTTTAATTTGAAACAATAAATAAACACTCAGTCTTGTTTTGGAATACCTACTAAGTATATGATAATCATTTATAGTTTGGAATATTTTCACATTATTGAATTGTCTATTTTACATATATTTGTTTTGTATGTGGATTGGAGAAATTATAAATCTCAATTTCATATTAAAAACCCATATATATATATATATATATATATCTATATATATATATATATAATATATATATATATATATATATATATATATATATAATATATATATAAATGAGCCAAATTTAATATATATATATCTATATATCTATCTATATATATATATATATATATATATATATATATATATAATATATATATATATATATATATATATATATATATATATAACAATGGTTATGAGTATGTGTTTCAAAGAGGATTAAAATATATATACTTTTATAAACTTTAAATGGAAAAATCTCATATCTCAATTTAATATCTAATTTAGCCATAATCTTAAAATTCAAATATCATTATTATTATTCTTCTTTTTCAAAAATATAAAAAATAAATAAAGAACAAAGCTATTTTTAATTTAGATATTAACAATTAATTAAATATATGTAAATAGGTTTTGTCATAATACCATGGACCATTATTATGGCTTATCAATACTACATGCCCAAAAAGCGATAACTTATTTCATATGACACTTGTTCATATAACATTTTCTTTAATTACTTAATTAATCAAAAAGATAGAAAAGACAAAATTACTTTGGAGATAAATCTCAATCATTGATTTTCTCTATAATACTATGAAAATTCTAGAATATTTTAGGGAAGTTATATCCTTACCATCCACCTAATAGTTATTGATAAGAATTCATAATTGGAAATTATTGCAATTCCAATATGTTCCTCCATTATAAGTTCCTCATTATTATTTGTCCATTACTTTTAATAAACTTAAAAAATTAGATTCCTTCGAGGTGGTTTCTCACCCACCAATTTCCTAGGGATTTGAGATTATTCCAATTCTAATAAGTTCCTCCATAATAAGCTACTCTTATTATTTGTCCATTACTTTTAATAAATTTAAAAAATTAGATTCCTCCCACGTGGATTCCTGACCATGAATTTACTAGGGATTTGAGATTATTCAAATTCTAATAAGTTCTTGCATAATAAATTCTTCGTTATTATTTATAACATTCATTTATATATACAAAAATTTTGTTTAGAAAAATAGTCCATTTTACAATAAGATGTTAATTTTTTTTCTACATATTAGTGATAACTCATCTCAAAACACGAGACACGTGAAATGGAAATGACAAAAATAGACAATGCCCAAGGTAACTATTAAAAAAAAACCCGAGAATTAAAAAAATCCATGAAACTCCAAAAAATATACTGTACAAATGAAGTAAAGTCTCACCAAAATTTGTATTATACACCATTAAACACACGAGTTTATATTCAGAAATATTTATCCGAAATACTCATTCTTTTCCGCGTTGGGGCTTAAAATTTCTAAATAAATCACTATATTGTGCTATGTAGTTGTTTTAACAATGTGTTGATTTCTTTTTGGGTAGAAAACAATAGAAATTCTAACATCGTTTTAATAAAATCAGGAGAAATGTTTCTACTTGAGATATCTATAGATTTTCTAGAAATTCTAAATTCATTTCCACAGCCAAATTTACTATTCAACACTCCTACCATATATATAATTAGGCCCATAGGCCTTCCTTTGAAACAAGCTTTCTTCGTCCTTTTCATTGCTAGGTCGACACGTGTCATGAAATTTGTTTCCAGCGAAACGCGATTTCTAGAAAAAAATCGGGCATTCAAGTTGACACGTGGCGTGAAATTTGGGTTTGTTGCAGGAAGGGCTATAATTAGGGTATTAGGGAATCAAAGCCTCGATAAAATTGCTCGCGAACTGGATGGACTCGGGCTTGTATTTAGTGTTTTCGTTTTTGCAAACCTCGATCCCCGTTTGATCCATTGAACGTGACTCTGAGGAGTCTGACGGCTTTGTTCAAAGTTTCAGGCGTCTCGAGTACAAGCGCCGCGCCTCCGCTGTGGGCTGGAGCTTCTGGTTTGGGGATTTTTTTTTGTTTTATTTTTGGTATGATGCTGGGCAAGCGTTGGAGGCCCATCCAGAAGCCGCAGAACAAGTTTCGTCTAATGTCTTCTGATAAAAACCGAGACCCGAGCTCCTGTAAATCCCCTGCATTTTTCCTGTTCACCGGTTTTACTACTAATAATAACAATAAATTTTCCGGATTCGACGAGGCGGAAGGGTCCAGTAGTCCGACTTCGCCTCTGGATTCGAAGAAATTCATAGATAATTAGTATTCCAAGCAACCAAGATCTCCCAGGGGCTGCTGGGAGAAACCAGGCCTCGGAATCCTCGCAGCGCTTCAGGGCGATAACAAGACTGCTGTTGTTTCGCCGAAGAATTCGACGGTGAAAATCTTTGCGGGCGCCTTTGAAAACCGCCATGCTCAATTGGGTGGTATTAGTGAGAACAAGCAGAGCCAGCCAATACCCATTCGGGGTTCTCGGTCACCAGTTTCTGGCGAGGAGCTGGAATCTGGGATGGAGTATTCGGAGAGTTATACCTGCGTAACGTCCCATGGCCCCAAGCCCATTATAAAACAAATATATGAGGGTCCTGCAGAGATTCAATTAACGCCCAAGTGCAAACCAGCTGTTTTCGAGGCCTCTAGCTTCACGGATTCTCCGGGTTTTCATGCTCCAGATTTTCTCAGTGCTTGTTATCTCTGCAGGCGGCAGCTGAGCCACGGGAAGGATATATACATGTACAGGCGTGTGTCCATATTTTCAGTTTTTAAGACAAGTCAGGACTTCAATAGATTTATCGTGTATATGTTGCGATTATGATTTTCAGATACCCATCTAAACCCTGGTTAACACTGGTCTGGTATACACTTAGAGGTGGTGAAGCTTGATGTCGAGATTTTATACATCTGTTATATAGGCCCATTTAATCCCATGGTCTGATATGCACTGCGATGTCAAGAAGCTTTATGTCAAGCTGTTTTACAACTACTGTAGGCAGCTCTTTAATCCCTGGCCTGGTATGCATTTTGGGGTTGCGAATCTTGGTGTTCCAACAATCTTTTGGAGTGTTCCAAGCTCTCGGTACAACTGCTTTACAATATCTTCTAATGATCTGTTTGCTTCTAGCGCTGCATCTTGATAATCTCTGTCACAAGAGCTTGAGGGCAATAGGGATTGATTTTCTTTGCAGAGCCTTTCATTTTCCTGGTGTTCCTTTTTCAAGCTCTTGTACAGTTCAACTTTTTCCATGGTAGATGCTCGTTGTTCTTTTTTGTGGCTGAAGAGAAAGTTGTTCCTGCCGAGGCTATTGCCAAGGGATTGTCTAGGGTGTTCAATACTATGTTGGGCAAGCCTTCATTGACTACATCCCAAGATTCATTTTCTTGCTGCTCGTTAAGCCTAGCCTCACCTTATGCTTGCTTTTATAATCTCTCATTTGGGAGCCGCTCTTATCCCTGTTTCTTTCTCTTTTCTTCCCTCTGTGTCCGTTATCTTTCTTCCTTTTGCATTTCTACTATGTTTTTTTTTTCTTCTCCCTCCTTTTTCAGCCTCTCTTTCTTCTTTTGCATTCTACTCTGCTTTTTTTTGGTTTCTTCTCCCTCTCCCTTTTCAACCACAGGTCTTCCATCAATTTCTTTTTCTTTTCCCTTTTCAACAGGTAAATTTTACACCTGCACCCTTGTGGTTTCCACCAACATGTCAGTCATGATGATTGAACGACCACTAACATTTTCCTCGCATGTACCAATTTCTAATCGATTACCTCCTCCTGCGACATCATAATAATGAGTCTCAACTGGGGTTATTATGGCTCAATCTAGACATATTCTGCCATTTTATTTTTCTTGTTTTTTCTTATAGAGGGTTTCATTCCTCTAAGGTCTAGACAGTGGAATATGTATCTTGTTAAATAGTTCTTGGTACAGTGGTGTGAGATGGTTTCCTCTCTGTTCTAGATTTATATAGTTTTTGGTGAAAGTATATATATGTTTTTCTGTACAAATCTTCTACAGGAATTTTCGTGTAAAAGGGGTTAAACGTTTAACTATAAAGGGGTTTATTATATCACATTTCTGTTAATATATGTATACTTATAATTTCCTGAAAGTAGCAATGTTTTGCTTTGTACACATGCAATGCCCAAGTCGACGGGTTTCATGGTTAACAATATTGTGGGTTAAATTTGTAAATCCTTTGTCATTTCAATGTAGTGTTCAACATGCGGTTGTTGATTGTGGATATATTTTTTTTACTGTTAAATTCCTTATGCAAGTCCTTATTCTCTACCCTATATTGTTTCCTACAAATCTTTGATATATTAAGAATTTAGGGAAGGGTACCAGCAAGAACACTGTTCCCATTTCTGGGTTCTGTTTAAATGCTCCAAGTACACTATCCTTTCATAACAGAAGTGGACTACTTCCCTCCATGGCTTCGGTCTGAGGTAGCTAACCAACTTCTAAATTTTTGTCTCAGAAGGCAATTGTATTTGTGTGGACCCTGTCAATTACCAATCTCGTAGTTTACATGGTTCTAAGCTGGGCTACATGAACGTTTGTTCCTCAAAGTTGTTGGTTTTCTTTCATAAAATTAGCATTATGGTAGATTGTTACACATGTCTGATTATTATTTAATATTTCCCCTCTTTAACGGTGAACAGTACTGTGAATTATTAAATAAAAAGGGTTTACTTTATCTTTTATTTCTATTTTCTTGTTCATCATTCTAAAATGATTAACTCGGGAAGAATTGTTCAACCACATTTACAAAATAATATACAGAGTAAATATACAACCATGTTTTCAAAACATGATGTACTCATCTATTCACCATGTTATACACTTATATTGGAAGTAATCTATTCACCATCTTATACACTTATATTGGAAGTAAGAGTCCTTTAACTATCGTTACAGTAGTGTTATCTATATTTCTAGAGAAGTTGGTACATTTCTTCCAATAATTATATCATTCATTCCTATTTTATACTTGATCATTTAACAGAGTAATATGTTCATCAAATTAAATGTCATTCAAGAAAAATCATCCATTTTGTTTGTCTACAGAACAATAGGTTAGGTTAATCTATTCAAGAAATTAGCACTTATCTGTTTTGTTTCACTTGTTATGAAATCTGACTGGAAATTGACTTATTATCCACCCAACTTATGACTCTGGAAATCACTTCCAGGCCTCCCCCAAGCCTCCTAGCTTCGAAAGTAGTTAAATATGATAGCCATTACGGGGCCTTAAGAATGCAATCCAAGAATGCAATCCAATCCAAAATGGTTTTTATTTGAGGTTTCCATGGGCTGCTACCAAATCTAGAAGGCAAGGGCTAACCAGCGTACCATAGGGCATTAAATGCCCTGGTACATGCATGCCCTATAACAAAATAACACACAGCCTTGAAGCTTTCTCCCATCAATGCACGCTTTTATTGTGTTTCTTGAGCCTTTTAAGGTACCGGCTGGAGTTTATACCCGTGTTTTGTATGGCAAGAGGTCGTGAGTGTTTAATGAAGAAAAGATACACTGGGAATCCAAGGTTCTAACTGTTTTTAACAGAGCTCTTGTGGGTTTGTTCTTCTCAGAGTTTTTACTTCTCCTGAAACTGTCAATCGTGCAAATTACAGAATGACATCCAAATTCATCAATTGGTTTCTTCTTTGGGTCATTATTTTGCATCTTAGTTTTCGTAATGTTCTCGGGATAAACAGGGATGGGGTTGTTCTCATTGCATTCAAAACTGCCATATTGGAAGACCCACAAGGCTCCCTGGACAACTGGAATGCCTCTGAAGAGACCCCCTGCGCTTGGAATGGGATCCTCTGTACGCAGATTGGGCATGATAAAGAGCTCCGTGTTGTCGGGATTATTATTCCGAAGAGGCAGCTTGTGGGTATTATCCCATCTGTGCTAGGAGCGCTTGTTTACCTTCGCCGTGTCAATATGAGACACAACAGGCTCAATAGAAGCCTGCCTCGCGAGCTCTTCAATGCAGGAGGTCTTCAGAGTTTAATTTTTAATGGGAATTCCCTTACAGGTCCATTGCCCGAAGAAATTGGAAAGCTCAGGTACCTTCAGAACCTTGATTTATCTTTTAATTCATTTGTGGGCATCATCCCCCCGGCAATCAACAATTGCACTAGATTGAGGAGGCTGGTTTTGAACAATAACAATTTTTCGGGGCTGCTTCCTCGAGGAATGGGAAACAGTCTCCCCATTCTCCAACAGTTGGACTTATCATACAATCTCCTCAATGGATCCATTCCTCCTAATCTTGGTAATCTAACCCATCTTCAAAGCACTCTCCAGCTCTCCAACGACTTCTTTACAGGCTCAATCCCTGCAAGTTTTGGCAATCTGCCTGAAAAGGTAAGCATAGATCTTACTTACAACAAGCTCACTGGAGCTATTCCTCAGAATGGAGCCTTAGCTAATCAGGGCCCAACAGCGTTTCTGGGAAACCCTGGTCTCTGTGGTTCACCTCTGCAAAAATCATGCCCAACTCCTCCGACTTCTTCTAGCATTCCCAATCTGCCCAATTTAGGTCCTTCACATACAGGCCCATCGGTGGAGATGGTTACGAAAAACAGGTCTTCCGTCAATATCTTTTCCTTTTCCCTTTTCAACCACAGGTTTTCATTCAATTTCTTTTCCTTTTCCCTTTTGGCCGCTTCCTTCTTTCTCTCTCTTTTCTTGATAGCTTTCTCATCCTTAGTGTGCTTCCCTTTGAAAGGTTCTCCTATTGTGAGTTCGGCGCCGGTTGAAGAAACTGGATAATGAACAAGCGACTGATGAAGAAATTTCATGACCAATCTCTTCTATGTTGTGAAGTGGATTCTCAAGTAGCAACTGTTGAATCAACTGTGAATATTCATAGCAACTACTTCAATGAAACCACTTTCACACTCACGGCACAACATTTCCATGCCAGTTTCCGAGTTATCTTGTTGATCCTCCGCCGCCAATTGGAACTTTGTTGCACAGATAGCACCAGTAACGTGTATTAACCTCGTCATTCTCTGGCAATGCAACAGAGCCGCGCCTTAAAGATGAAGAATGTGATTCAGACTGATCCATTACAAAATCCTGTAAAGACACATCATTAGAGACCTCACCGTAACTTAGCTCTTAGCTCTACCAATTTATATGGAGGAATTCACTAAAAAAATAGAATCAGGTCAGAAAATTAATTTACTTAAATTTATATTTTAATGTTCACTCGTCAATGTAAAATAATTTGATGAAGGTACATTAATAAAATATGTAATGGGAGTGCCGAGTGCATTTCTGACAGATATAAAAGATTAAGCCATTATCAGAAGATTCAAAATATATCTATAATTTAAGGTTTCAGATGTCTGAATCATGATAAAGATTTCAATTCATATATATATATATATATCTATATACACAACCAGCTTTGCAGATCGATGAATAACATGAAAAATTAGCCCAACTAAAGATTACAACTGTAAATACTAGACCATACATCAAGGGTTTCATAATAATAAGAAAGCAGCATGATCCATATTATTGCAGTTAAGTACATAGACAGAGGGGGAGAAAGAGGAATGCGCTTTTAAAACAGCTGTGTGAAACATAAAGCTGCGAGGATCAAAACACCCTACACTTACTTCAAATCTTCCTCTGCTATTGCAAACAGTGCTTCAAAATGTTGAACAAATGACCCTAAAATTATTTAAAATACAAGGGTTTAATGCGCTTCAGACAAGAAGAACGATAAATCCGCACTAGGTCGCTGCAAAAGTAAAAAGAAAGTTGCTTGGTTGACGTTGGATCTTACCTGAACATGGATTCAAAAAATTAAGGCGGTGAAACCAGTTGATTCCTAAATCAGGTCTCAAAATTATGCGTGCGCCGCAGGGTTTGATCCTTGGCCCTCGCTGGTCGCATTTGGGCGATTTGATCAAAGATGTTACCAATTCAAGGAGAATGAAATGCTCTCTGCAAATTTTGAGGAAATGAACCTCTCGATGTACTGAAAAATAACACATATGAGAGGTTGAATTTTATTTCAGTATGCATCCCTGTTAAGTAGGTGTCTGGACTGGTCCCCTAATGCCGGAGGGTATCGAAGTTTCCCCGGGGCTCTGACTGTCTCCAATAATATGCTCAACGGACCCCTGCCTCGGACTACTGGTAAGTTCGTTGGTTTAACAGAGATTTTGCTTAATGGAAATGAATTCACAGGACCTATTCCTACTGAGATCAATGAACTGAGACAACTGAGCAAGTTGGATTTCAGCAACAATAAATTCTCGGGGCAAATCCCAGATTGGATAAGCCAATGGAAGGGAGTAGGGATAATCTGAGTGGCCCAATTCCTTCCACAATCACCAGTCTGGGCATCCTTAATTATCTGAATATCTCGCGGAATCATTTATCTGGAAGCATTCCTAATGAATTAGAGCAGATGCAGAGCTTGACTTTTGTGGATTTCTCCTACAATAATCTGTCTACTATTGTACCAAATGGTGGCCAGTTCACTTTCTTCAATGCAACTTCCTTCGTTGGGAACCCTGGATTGTGTGGGCTGTATCTGGGACCTTGCACAGTTCAGCGCAATTCGCTGCATGCTCATGTTAAGGGTTCTTTGATTTCTTTCACTGCAAAGCTGGTTCTGGTCATAGGTTTGCTATTATGCTCACTGGTTTTTGCCTCTGCTGCCATCATCAAAGCCAGGGCTTTGAAGAAAAGCAATGCTTCCATTGCAGGTTCCTATGGTTACATTGCTCTAGGTAAACAATCAAGCTTATCTCCTTGCCTTTAATATTATTTCAATGTGAAATTTCAATGCCCTCTGTTTCTCTGAAGAGAATCAATTAGATGAAGGCTGCTGATGGATCGAATGCTTATATGTAAGTTCTCATACAGTATTTTTCTTGTGTTATTTTTCCAGAAAATGCATATACGCTGAAACTGGATGAAAAGAGTGATGTTTATAGCTTTGGAGTAGTGCTGCTGGAACTAGTCACTGGTAGAAGGCCGGTGGGGGAGTTTGGAGATGGTGTAGATATTGTTCAATGGGTAAACAAGATGACTTAACTCAACCAAGGAAGGAGTTTCAAACATTTTGGACGAGAGATTGTCTTCAATTCCTTTGAAGACAGTTATCCACGTTTTCTGTGTGGCAATGGCATGTGTTGAAGAAAATAGCGTAGAGAGGCTGTCATAAGAGAGGTTGTTCAGATGCCCAGTGAAATTCCAAAGATCAAGCCTTCTGAAAATCCCCTACCTGCTTCAGAAGGGGATGAATACCCCCAACAAGCCGGTGCTGCCCACCCTCCTGATCTCTCTCTATTTGAATCCATTTTCAAATTTTCATTGTTAGGATACATGGTCAGTGCCAGTTAATATTCTCAAAATTCATACACAGAATATCAGTTAGCAATCGCCACATTAAAATTCCTTTCAGGAGGGTGATTAATTTATTCAGATAGCAATCGTCACATCTAAAGAAAAGTAATTGCACAATGATTCAGTGCAAGATAACAAGGTTTTCCACAGACCAATTATCTCTTTTAGATAAATTCAACAATTTCAATTTAATAATCCTATAGGCCTCTCTTTGTACCTTTTGGGACAATTGCTAGTCAATTACAACAATTTTATACGGGAATAAATTGACTGTCCATAGATAACGCCTTTTAACAATCTCTCACATCTGCTAGATATTAAAGGATACATTATTTAAAAAGGTACAAGGAATTTGAGGGCGAACAGAGTGGATACAACAACAAGAAAATGTAAATAAGGGTAAAAGTTGAATTAAAATAATTATAAATTTTAATATACAGAAGTAATTAATATTAATTATTAAAATAGATAAATAAATTATTATTATCAATTCTAAAATAAATTAATATTATATATATGTAAAATAATATTTTTAATTAAATTGAAGACGGAAAATATAACTAATTTTTTATCTTTAATTATTATTAAAAATATTTGATGTAAAAATTGAAACATATTCCTCTTTAACCTATATATTATAAATATTTTTAGTTAATTAGTACTTAAATTGAAACTCTAAAAAATATTCCAAATGAGCACAATGCCATTGATATAATCCTGATGAATTTGAATGAGGATATATGAGATTCATCCAAAATAGTTTCTAATGTCGTACTATAAATAATTTATATAATGGATATAATTTTTTTTTAATTTGTTTGTTAACAATAAAATATACATGAATGTCATTATAAGTCGTGTAAATAATTGGACTTTGAATATGTGCTAAAGCTCTTATTCTTGGTTAGGAACTATTTTCTTGACATGTAGGTATCTAGCATTATTAGTGAAAGCTTTTATATATAGACATCCAACTTTTAATTCTAAGTGACTTGGTTTTTCTTAAGTACAAGTGACAAGCCAACCTTCATTTTCTATACTAACTCATTATATTTATCCCTAGTCTTCATTTTACAACTAAATTATAATAAATTTCCCTTAATTTTAAACAAAATTCTTGTTAAATAATATAAAATTTGAATATGAACTAAACAATATTCTTACTAATATAAAAGTTAAATTTACTAAATAATATAAAATTAAATATTAAACTAAATTATTTATATTTGGCTAGGAGTTCAACTTTCTTTGCCATAAAGAAATAACTTGATAGTACACTTACCAAAGCATTAAACAAAAAAAACTAATTAATAATTATATTACGTTGACTTTTCTTCATTTATAAAAAAAAACTACACATTAAAATAATTAAAATAATATAAATATAATTGTATACCATTATATACTCGTTGTTAAACAATTTAATTAAGAAAATGTTTTCTCACCATTATATAAAACCAAACCTTGTTCTAACTTTGGTGGTTACATAATATGAGCTTTTAGGTTGATTTTACTTGATTTATTAATATTAGCTTTTGCTTTAAAGTATAAATTGCAAAAATTTGGTTTGATTTCGTATATAATTTTATAGAAACAATTATTAATTTAATAGTAATTATTGTTATTTCAATAATAACAATGAGATGAGTATATATTTTAGTGAAGTTTTTTTAATACATTTTCTGAATAACATATATTTGTTTCTAAATCTATTTGTTTCTCTTAGAGTTGAAACATCAAGAAATCATTTCTTCAGACTTTTCCTTTATCTTATTAAACTTTTTCTTCAAATATTAAATAACAGTGATCACATCAACACATGAGACCACCATCCTTTACATGGAAACCTTTGTGTGAGAAAACCAAAATATTCTTATCCTCAATAGTCAACATTCAATTTGCAATGTATACTGGCACCAACCAAATGGAGACAATTGTCCCCTCAATGTTGGAATTTTTAAGTCTAACTGTTAGAAACCCTTCATGTACTTTTCTGATTTATTTATGCCTACTTGTTCTCATTAATTAACAAGTTATTTATCGTGTAGATACTGAAAACAACTACAATTACATGCTCAACAAAATACAGATAATCAACTGAAGGAAATAAAACAAGCACACAAGTGACACTGTTGTTTTTGGACCAATGTCCCCAGAAAAATCCAATGCAGGAAAACCGGTGTAGCTATCTAAGGCTTTTAATTATTAAGCAGTTTCAGAATACAATCTGGGCGCCAAAACCGACCCACCCAATATAGAATAATCATGGCAGTAGTGCCTCTCAATTGGAGATAGATATTCCTAGGGGGCGTTGATTGGGATTTTTATGGCAAAGGCAATGGCTAAGGCTTTGAAGGCAAAATGGCATTTTTGGAAGAATTTTTTTATGAAATAATGGAAATTAGGAGAAAAAACAGGAAAAAGGCTAGAAGTTGCATGTGACGAGGAAAATGAAGGAAAATGAAGAAAATAAAGGCCTCATTCATAAAAAGGATTATGAGAATTAGTTGGTAACTTTTTATCCATTTAGCTTTGGACCTCTCTCATTATTCTCTGTCTCTCATACCTTGGACACTTAGAGTTTTATTGGAGTACTTTGGCATTGGAGCAAGAAAGGAAAGGAAGGTAAGAGGAAGCAAATATCAAGTAGGGAAAGGTAGGATCAAGAAACTACGATAGGATTCACTACAGGTATCAACTTGCATGTGTATTCTCCTTGCTAGATTTGACATGCATGGGATTTCATGTGTTTCTCTTTTACCAGGGCATGGGTTTTTCCAGGTGCGACAATATTTTTATCCTAGCATTGCCATTTCCTAATAGCTTTGATGACATGGGTTCTCTCATGAAGTTTATGTGGGATGACCAGACTGGATTCAAAGCTGAGTGGGTAATATATCTTAATTGACAAACACATGGTGGTAGTGGTCCCTGAATGTATTGAGGATGCATGAAGCCACTGGCCTAATAATCCATGAACATGACTATGGGTTCTGATAAAGCCAATTTGTGTGCCTTGGTGGGCCTATAAATCCTTGTGAGTGAATGGCGCGATATACGATAAAGCCAAGAGGTCGATTTTATTTCCATTAGGCCCAGTGATTCCGGGATGGAATGCATGGTAAATCATAGAGAGTATGTCTCTGTCTAGGGCCTAGTGATCCCCAAATTGGACTACGGATGCACAGTGAATCCTGAGAGACTAGGAGGCATTCAAATTCCTCACGGTCTAGGTGGAAAACTAAGGTGGCATCCACATTTGTTTGTATTTTTTATGTGTTCTATGTGTCCGACATTCATGCTTGGCATATGGCATGAGGGTGATTGGCTGAAGAGAGATGTAGCTCATCCAATCTATGGTCGGGTGGAACATGGTAGTCCCATCTCTAGTTGGTGCATTGCATTGATTTCATGTGTAAATGTATTGGTGTGTATATGTATTTTGATGGTTGATATGTTTATTATAATTCTATTCCTATTCTGCTGGTTATATGTTTATTTTATGACAGGAGCTATTTTTTGCACTTAGAATGTTTGTAATTGTATTAGAATGAATATTGTATCTATGACCTAATAAGCGATAAGGGATCAAATGAAATGAGTAAACAATGGCTCATCGTGATTCTTAGATAAGTAAAAGATCCCTACACTTAACTCTATGTTGCACACTTGTAAGTTACATGTCGATGATATGTTTGGTGAAATTCATGTCACGGCTAGTAGGGCTCTTGTTTAGGCCTTCATCAACTATTCAATTTTTCATCATTATTTCCATGTACTTTAGCTAATTTTAACCTTTCATTCCATTCTCCAAAGTGGCCTAGGCTATGGGCCTTAAAAACTGGCTCAAATCTCGAAGTCACTCGCAAAAAACTAGAAAATTTCTACCACAATCACTCATAGGAAGGCATATGGGAGCGAATTTGGGTTCTAATCGCTACCTTTCTCATAGTTTTACACACCATTTTGTCATTGGTTTCCGCTTCGAGAATTTACCTGCACCACACATAGCATGAGAGTGACTGAGCCTTAAAGTTTCCAGAACAACAGTGAGACCCGGGGACATGTTATTTGAGTTGTTGAATTGTCTATTGAGGGCTCTGTTGATAGTATTGGATGACTGTATGTGATTTTCTGTGGATTCCACTTCATTAAGGTCACCTAGGAGGTGAAATTTGATCATAGGAGACTCTCATCTTATGTTTACCCCAGTTGGCATATTAAATTGGGTGGATATGGGAGCAGGGTGTTATAGAGTGGTATCAGAGCATGGTTAAAATATTTTACTGAATCGGTTGAATGTGTGTCGTTCATGCATGCATGTTAGTTGCATATATGTCTCCTAAACTTATATATTTATTCCATTTGATTGATGATGAATTAGGGTTGTATTATGGTTATCATGGAGAATTTGATGTTGATTTTGTGAAGAGTATTTGACGTGACTATCTGAATGACTTTATATGGTTATTATCACTTACATGTTGATTTTATGTTTCCTACTTACATCCTTCTATGTTAGGTTATATTTTGAATATTTTGATTAGATGCATCAGTATTGTAGGTTGATTACAAGAACTAATTGATTATGTTTGATTACAAGCAGTTATGCGTATTTGTAGTTGGTTGGGAATTTTTTATGCATATTTTCGGTTGCATGTAGCAATGTGTACAATGGAGTAATGGTTATTATCATGCATGAGGTCATAGCATGAATTGGTGATATGGACTTGCATTGATGATTAGATCCTAGTTAGGGTGATGTTTATGTGTTGATTCATTTATTTGTGCATGGTATTGAACCATAGTAACGAGCATGACAACAAAAATTTGATCCTATCAAAGAATACCATCAACATAGCTAAGTGTTTGACCCATGGTATTGGCTAAGGCCAAGGTTATATAAGGAGATGGAGATCAAAGTGTTTAGTATGTGCATGTTATGGGTTATTAGTGAATATTTTGATCTGAAATAAGTACCCATTGGGGAATCTAATGATGGATCAAATAAAATATATTTTAAATGACTAAACATTGAATAATCTGCTTATGGGTTGGTTTGATATGTGATGATAATTTTTTGACGTTCATTTATTATTGTGTATGGGTTCAATTGAAGCTTTTTTGTGCAGAGAAGGTATGAGTCAATAATTATAGATTTGTACACAGGATTTTTTCATAAAAAGTGTGTACATAGACATATTAGACTCTGAGTAATAGGCTATCGATTTCGTAGTATGGATAGATATGTACGCGCATACGAAATATGAAAGACACGTAGACATGCAAAAGTATTTAAAGGATCACATGCATATGATAATGTTTTGTTGAATATGATATTTGATCAACTTGATGAGTCTTGTTGTGTTTGTTGTTGTCTATAAATAAAGTCTTTCATAATGATCTAGGTTTAATAGTGATGGTTGAATGATTTTTGGAAGGATTTGTTGAATAGTAATGATGTTTAAATATGTATGTGGTTCATATATCTGTGATTGATTCTGTAAGTGACTCAGTAAGTATTTTAGTATCACAGTGATTCAGTTTGACGTTTCAGTGTTTCGAAATCTGTACGCAGGTATGCTTCATTGAAAGTGTGTATATACATGGATATGCTTAAGACAAATAGTGTATATATTTTGATATATGGTTGATCATGGTTTGCAGTGAAAAAATATGGTTTATGTCATGAACAATATGTGGATTAGTATTCTCCTCAATGGATTTGCAGTGATATAGCTAATTTGGTTGTTTGAGATTGGTTTGGGTCTCAGTTGGTATACTAATTAAGTGATTTTAAATGATGATTGATTTCAATTTTATGATTTTATATTGAGCTTAAATGATGGTAGTGGGTCTAGTCCAAAAATTTGATGAAATGCGACCTACATATTTAATGTTTTGGTTTAGGTCGATCCAGTATGAAAGTTATGAAATGTGGAACACAAACGTGTTGAGGGTTGGACTCTTTAGTGAGAAATTCTAAGCTTCCTTCTAGTTGTAGCTCGTAAATTTGATCAGAGGGTTGGAGCTCCCTTTTGATGGGTGTCAGTAAAGGAGAATGGGCAGTTGGAGCTCCCTTCCACTAGGTGCAGGAGAATAAGAGAATGTTGTAGCCTTTTACAAGTTGGTGCCTGTGTGCGTGTATGGATTTACACCAGTACAAGATTTTAAGACCTTTTTCTCTATAATAAAAGGTAAAGACAGAGACATCAATAGCAATGGTTTATCTGACATTGGGTTTCAACCTAAAAAAAACTGGTGTTCGAGTGTGTTCATGTATTACTTATGTGTAATGGTTTATTCTGTTCTTACTAAACATGGTTATTGTTTAATTAATGTCTAAATAAGTATTGATGAACTTGCTAAAGTTAAATAGATGATGGATTAGTTGAAAAATTAGATAACTAGATATACACTACTTATCTCCATTACAGTCGCGTACATACACTCGCTCTGAATTAAAGTCACATATAAAATATGAATAAGAAATTGAAAGGTTTTAGCCAGTTTTAAAATACTGATTCCCCTACCTCCCACCCCCCTAGTGTTTTTCCAAACATTTCTATCCATATAAACAAGACAACCTTTAGATGAGGAACCTAACGGGTCTTTTAAAAATGGAAACACAATATTCTTTTGATCACTGTAGTTGTGACCCTTCTCGACATTCTCATAACCAATGTTTGACAACTTTACCATGATACCCTTCTCACTTCTTGAATATTGTGTTGTTGAAATTATCCAAAAATTGAGTGTTTATCTATAACATTTTGGTTGAAATCTATTGTAGCATGGGTAGGAACATACATATGTCACATAGCCGATGCAATCATATCAAAATAAGGAAAAACAAAATGGTTTAGGAGCAACTTTATGGAGTTTCATAGTTCTAATTTTTTCAAACTACATGTTTTCTCCCGAGTTGAGTTCTCAAAATTTAACAAGCTTCTTTTCTCAAATAAACTATAATGTTCTCCCCACTTCATCATACATGCCATCTAGGTTTTGAAGTTGGCATCGGAAATGGGGGTTGGGTTGAGATTGTAATATTATGGTTCTAGATCAACTCCCTTTATGCATTCCTTGATCTATTGAATAACCTTCTTTGACAGGTAGATTTACCTTTCTTACCCATGTTATGTGTTGAAAAATAATTAAAAGGAATTCAACATTCTATAAAAAATATATATATCAAATTTACTAATGGAATTATCTATTGGACTGCATGTTTAGTACAAATTAGAAGCCTTGTAATGAAATTGAACTTATTTAGTTGTAATCAAATATAAGTTTAAGAGGAGTGTAAGAATGACGTGGAGAGTTGATTGTAAAATACAAGGTGGAAAGCAAGGAACTTGCTAAAAAAAATTAAACCCTCGGAATGTGCAACAATGAATTCATGTTAATTATTCATTAAAGTGACAAGACATTTCAACGACTTCCATGGCAAAATCGACATGAGGTTGATAAAAATGGCTAAAGCAACACACAATTATAGAAACACAATTATATTATGCACAATTGGTGCATGTGTAAACACACTCACACACAGATTACATTGAGATCACTCTATTAAATAGAGTTTTTGAGATCCAACTTATTCCTAAATTAGATAGAGAGGTTGAGAGAATTTCTCAACCATCACAAACCAACTCCTTAAATATGGAATGTGAGCATTAACTCCAACATCCCCCCTTAATGATTACATTACATCAAAATAACAAAATAATCAAGCTTGTCAGTAGATGCTCCATCAAGTTGCCTCGTAACCCTCGGAAAGGTGTAGTTGGCAAGTTGGATTCCCGAGTTCCTTTCTCAACTCCCGAATCAAGGATCTCACGAAGTCAATTACTGGACAACATCCCAATCTATCGCATAACCTCATTAGGAAACCACTTCCACATCTACCACTAATGAGGGATCCTTCCCTATATCCGCAACTGCCATACTATCTGGACAACCATCCATATTGAGCCTTATTGCTACTTGATCTTTAAATACTGGCATCAGACACATAGTTGAATTGCTTGTTATTTTTAAAAGAGTTTAATAGGTTCACTCTCTTCATTAAATTCATCATCGGAATTCAATTGGTATTCAACTGTGGTTATATTTGCTGATTCTTTCCCTTTTAACACATCACTAGCACGACTTTTGCAATTCCATGCTGTATGCCCAATTTTCTTGCAATAGTGGCATTCAATGCCACCTTTGTTTGCATTTTTCTTTCTCATCCTTGACTTTGTCCACAAGGCATTCTCTACATGAGAGTTCTCTTTGGCATCCTCTGGTTTCAGTCGCTTTTCCTCCCCCAGAAGTGCTGCAATTGTCTCTTGCAATGTTTGTGTAGATATTTGACCCAAAGTGAAAACAACATTACTATAACTTGAAGGAAGACTATTTAATAATACAGCTTTAGCATCTTCATCCTCTACCTTTGTCCCAGCTTCACCTAATTGTCTTAAAAGAGACATTAAATTATTTATATGACTGGACATAGATGTCTCCTCATTCATTTTCAGACTAAATAATTGCAGCTTTAGGGAGAATTTTGCATTTGTAGATTTTACACCAAACAATTGAGCCAAATGTTCCCATATTTCCTTTGATGTTTTAGTAAGATCTACATGATGTAATTGCGAATCAGAAAGAGCAATTCCAATAATAGACTTAGCTTTATCATCTCTATTTTTCCATTCAAATAACTCTTTGACATCTGTAGGTGCTACTTCTGAACCATTCACTATTCCCCACAAGTTTTTATTCATTAATTGCAGTTGTATTTTTACTTTCCATGAGGGAAAATTCAAACCACTGAATTTGTCTAACACCATAAACTCCATGATAAAAGAGAATACCTTTTCTAAAATGGCCAGAAAAATCCTGTTTGAGGAACAAAAAAATGATATTACAGACCTGGAAAAAAATGTGCGTTTCTCACCTTAATTTCTTTGCCAAGAAAGTCTGGATTGACAGTAGGACCAACGAGACTTGGCGTATCAACCACATTCACTTTTCTGCCATCATTCATACATAGTCTGCAGTTGCACGGTATTGATCACTGGGCGATTGCGTTGATCAGAGAATAGTTTTTATTTGTGGATTTGTGTCAGTCTCTCAATTTCTTCACCAATGGCGATTGTACAGGACTGTAAATATATGAGCTTGCATGCAGTTTCTACATGTGACCTCCAAACATGATCTCGATTACTCAGGTCACCGCAAGAATCACACTACGCTCTTCCTTAAGAAGTCTGCGTCTCCTCTAGCACAAGTTCTAAACTCCTGGGTTAGTGTACAAAGACGTATGTAATCTTCAATCCCTGCGTCTCCTTCAGATCCAGCCAGCTATTATTAATCTGCTTGAAACATAAATTAATAATTTCAATTAAGCGGACCAGCAATCCTCATATTGCAATCAATTTGCAGGAGATCCAGCCACAAGATACACAGTCCGTCAAATGTACTCACAATACACAGGCCTCTGATCCTGTGCTCTGATACCATGATAAAAATGGCTAAGGCAACACACAATTACAGAAACACAATTATATTATGCACAATTGGTGCATGTGTAAACACACTCACACACAGATTACATTGAGATCACTCTATTAAATAGAGTTTTTGAGATCCAACTTATTCCTAAATTAGATAGAGAGGTTGAGAGAATTTCTCAACCATCACAAACCAACTCCTTAAATATGGAATGTGAGCATTAACTCCAACAGAGGTTGTATGATCAGAGTTTGGGGCATGTTTTATAACATAATGGATTGCAATTTGGGAGATAATTTATAAAAACTAAAGAAAGCTGAAATAAAAGTATGGATGGCCTACAAACCAACAAATAAAATATGTTTTTCCTGGTCGTAATGGAGTCAGTTAGGTAGTGGTAATTCGGCACCATGTTAAATTCATGTTTTTTTCAGCGGTGACTCCGACCCCGACTCAAAATGTAGTCAGGGTAAGACAAACATTAGTAGTGAGGAGGTTGGGTGTGAAGAATGCCATTTTTTTTTTTTTTGGAGTATAGAGCCCGACCCCGCTATAGCCAAGAGATAGAAGGTTGGTAACTTGAGTTATGTTTCTATGAAATAAATAGGTTTCACGTCCAACTTTCATATTTTATATTTTTTTGACATTTTATGTTGTGAATTTTTTTTTAGATTTTTGGAAAAAAATATAAATATATACACACATCTATATATATACATATATATATACAAAAATAACAGTAAAACAAATATTTATTTTTATATAGGATCCTCATTATTTTATTTCTTTTTTTATAGATAATAATAAAGAGGAGGTTTTTGTAGTCGTAATGACAACATTGTGCAATGTCACATTGTGAGATATTTTCTCAATATGAGAATGAACCATGGTCAAATGTTGCATTGTGAAAAATAGTGTTTTCTTATGGAAGTCCATCATGCTTAACTATGGTCTAGCATGCTCTCACATTGCATATGCTAGGGTTTATAATATTAATAGCTTGGGTTTAATATTAATCACTTGGGTTTGAATCCTTTTCGTTTCTTAGTGTTAATCCCATTGTTTTATAATATTACTCCCTTGGCTTTATTAACTTAAGGGTTAATATTCGTATTGTTTAATATTATTGAGAGTATTTATAATTTTAATATACCTTGTGTTTATTAATGGCTAGCGTTTATAGTATTATTCCCTTAGATTTATTAATATTATTATTATAAATAATACTATTAAAAGTATAAATTAATATTTTTATTATGTCACTTATTATTATTATTGTTATTTAAATAAAAGTTATTTAATAAAAACTAATGTTTATTATTATCTCTCTCTCATGGAATATCCAATAACATTTTTTCAACACATTTATTTACATGTGTTCGTATATAAAATTAAGTAAAAATTATAAATGTCGTTATATATTTTATTTTTTTCATTTATATGTAATTATAACATTTTTTTATTTAATTAAAAAAAATTAATCTATTTCAGAATTTAAAATACTTTTCGACCTAATTTATATTTAAAAAATTACCCATTGTCATATTAACACATTTTTCTGTCCTATAATATTAAAGTAATAATTAGTTATGATATTTCTTTTTCATGAAAAGACATTTAAAAAATATATATATTATGCCTACCATTTCAGTTAAAGTTATGAATGGTTTAACCCAATCATTTAATTGTTGAAATGATCATAGATTGTCGAAATATCGAGTAATTTAAATTGGTTCCATTTTAACATAAAATATAATAATATCGGTTAAACTTTATGTATGTAAAGTTTAATGAGTGCCGGCCTGGAGTATGCCTTAAAACTACTTCTGTTTGGCTAAGAGCTCGTCTTCCTCGGATGTAAGGAAATAGGTTAACGGCCCAAGACCCAGAGGCATCCGGCAGGAGTGAAAGCCTGCTCCCTTACGGACCACCAGCGGGTTATTTCAGGTGGCATGGTTTTCCTTGATAACAGTGATGAGTCAGACCGACATTCCCGGATAGCAGCCAAATATGGCTGTCATCACTGTTGGTTTGACACCTGAGTCTAATAGGTTTTGCCACCTTCGGAAAAAAAATAAAAATGTAAAGTTTAATGAGTGAAGCTCATTTTCTAAGAAGAGCCTTTACACAGTCGTTTATTTGTTTCCCAACAGAAAGCTGTTTATATGTTTTCAATTTTCTTTTGTTGTATCAATACGGATGTAAGAAACCACCAA
>APFE031456731.1:79485-117268 GCA_000404065.3 Pinus taeda
AGTAGAGGTAAGTATTATAATTTGTTAATATCCATTAATTATAATCATGTGGTTTTAATTTAATAAGCTTCTTACATGTCAAGTGTGTTTGTGCTATACAAAATCAATACTTTTAATTTGGCTATATATTGGAAAATACCTCTAAAAATCACATTATTTTACCCCCTACCAATACAAACTCAATAAACCTTCCCAATTAAAAAAACCTTTATTCTTATTATATATTGTAGGTATCCATATATTCATTCGTATTTTTTATACCCTTTATATTTTTTATTAACATTGAGCCCCATTTTTTATACATGCGAATATAAAAAACATTTACCCTTTATTATATTTTGAATATATTATGTCATTTTTTCTTCAATATATATCCCCCAATAATAACCTACGTAGTGTGGTATTGTTCCTCGAGTAAAACCCCAAGCCATTAATATAGGTTGATTCAATGAAATGCATATTGATTCATTATTGTTATTTAATAAGAAATATGCCATGTGGAATCACTTTATCCCTAAACTGTAAACTTTAACTCCTACAGAACATATTCCAATCTTAAGAATTTAAAGTGCTTTTTTAATGAATTTAACATTAATAATATTATTATCAACATTAATCACTTTATTATTAAATATATATTAATTTTATTTTGAAAATATCTTAATAATTTTTTAAATTATGTTAAAATAATATTTATTAATTACCAAGAAATCTGTTGGTCCCTAAATACATTTTTATTATTTTTTTTTGTCCAAAGGAAAAAGTCATACATATACATTTCCCTTAGCTTCGCAGAAGCACACTCGTGAAAAAAGCAAAACACACAAAATATTACCAACTTTCCTTCAAAACTCGACAAGGATGTTAAATGTATTTTCAAATTTCAAAACATTATATTTATATATTAATACAACGTTACATTTTCATGCTAATGAGGTGGATGAGAAATGGTTCTTAATCAAATTGTAATTTCGAATATTTATGTAAATCCATAGCCTTGCCATAAGTTTAAACTCATCATTTGTGATGGGATGAAACTGAACATTCGGAGGAGATTTTAACAAGATTAACATGGAATATGATAACCCAAGGGTATTCCACCATACGAATGTTGTGTACTAATTATAACTTCTACAGGGTTGGCAAATTTGTTTACTACAGGTACCGGTCATTTGTCATTTTCGTGCAATGATATTTCAGACGCTATAAAAACGAACAAATATTTCCAATTGTGAAACAAGAAAAAAATTATAAACTCTACTTAATAACAAATAAGTCAATGAAAAACATAGATCTATATTAAGAATAATTCCACAAAGACATCATTAAAGTTTTGAAAGTTCTCTGTGAGATCAAATCCCTTAAAGTCAAAAAAATGTAATGAACAATTGGACAAAAGTCTGAGCAAATATTGTAATATACACCAGAGTTCCTAGAATGTACAATGTCCGAGAGCCACTCTGTTTGTATTATAGACATTTTCAGAAATATTTATTCGAAATGCTCATTCTTTTCATGTTGGGCATCAAAATTTCTAAGTAAATGATAATATTGTACTACGTAATTGTTTAGTGACGCTGAGACTTACTTTTGCTAAAAAAAGATAATGGAAATTCTAACACAATATTGATAAAATCTAGTGAAAATTTTTGGAAGTAAGAAAATGGTCGCCAAGGGAAAAATCAAGAGAAGTTGAAAGTCTTCGGTGAAAGAAGACAAGGTGACGCATTCAACAAACCTGAATTTATACACATACAGAAGCAACTGGTTTCTGGCCAACCCCAACACTATAAAAACTACACCTACCATGGTCATGCAGAAATGAAAAATCACATTCAAGAGGCTTCTATGGTGAGTGATGTTGTGAGGAGCATAGCAAAAATTAGTGTAACCTTGAATGATCACAAGCCCGCGTATCAACCTGTGATGGTGGAATTTGAAGGTAAGATCACTGACAATTCTATTTTTGTTCTGATAGACCAAGGAGAAAGATTTTATTATATTAGTCTTAAAATTATAGATTTGAGTCAGTTACAAGCTGTTAAATTCAACAACTCATGGTTGGCGCAACTAGCCACAATAACAGAAAGAAGAGTCAGTGTTAAAGTAAAAGTTTGTTGTGTGGAAATTGCGAGACAATAGATTAGAGTGACCTTAAATGTATTGCCACTGTGATATTATGATGTGTTAATTGAGATGGATTGACTTGAGAGTCATTGGTCTCTAGTAAACTGCAAACACAAAAATATTAGGTTCCTCAATGAGGAATGCATCAGACAAGGGATATAGGGTATTGAAATGAATATCATGCTGCGAACCATTACAGCTAATAAATTAGGCAAGTGTGTTCGAGCAGGCTCTGAAATTTATGCAGAGTAGGTGGGATACAACAATTTTAGAGATAAATTGAGCACACTCGAAGGCATAGTAGCTATTCAGGAACTCATTGATGTATTTGGAGAAGAGATTCCCATTTTACCTTCAAAAGGGGATATTGATTTTACTATAGAATTAATCTCAGGGGCTGCTTGAGTTTCTAAATCTCCCTATCGAATGAGCATGCCCAAATTAACCAAACTCAAAATGTAGTTGCAGGAATTACATGAAAAATGATACATTTTCCCAAGTGTGTCATGTTGGGGACCTCTAATGTTTTTCTAAGAAAGAAATATGGTACTTTGAGATTATGTATAAATTAATTGTTATTAATAGGTACCCGCTACCCAAAATCGATGATTTGTTTAATCAAGTTAAGAGGGCCACGCAATTTTCTAAAATTCACTTATGATCAAGGTATCATAATATAAGGATTAAAGATCATGATATCTATAAAGACATTCACAACCCATTATGGTCACTAGGAATTTGGTATTTAACCTTTCAATCTCACTAATACCACCGCAAATTTCATGATATTAATGAATGAAATTTTCCATTGTTCTCTAGACAAATTTGTTTTAATATTCATTGACATTATATTAATTTAGTCAAAAACCGTGGAGGAACACAAGTAAAATTTTTGGATAGTGCTACAAATATTGGGAGAAAATAAAAATCTATGCGGAATATAGTAAATTTGATTTCTACAAATACCAAATGCAATATCTAAGACATGTTATTTATACAAAATGCATAGTTGTAGATCCTCAAAAAATCAATGCTATTATGCAGTGGCATGTTCCTAAGAACGTAATGGATATTCTGTCATTCATGGGACTGGCTCATTATTATCGACGTTTTATTGAAGGATTTTCTGGAATTTCTTATCCATTAACTTCTTTACAATGAAAGGAAAAGAGTGCAAGTGCCCCACAGGCTATCAAACTAGCTTTTATCATTTGAAACATTTATTAACAATAGCCCGAATATTAAAGGTTAATGATCCTGAGAAAGAATTTACATTATCCACAAATGCATTTAAAGAAGGAGTCTAAGGTGTGTTGATGTAGGAAGGTAAGGTGGTAACATATGAATCTTGTAAATTAAAGGATTATGAGAAGAAATATTCTACATATGGCCTGGAGCTAATAGAATTCATCCATGCTCTTAAGATGTCACGACACTACATATTAGGAAAAAGGTTTCTATTGCTAACTAACCCTAGTAGTTTAACAAGTTTCTTCAAGACACCCAACTTAAATGCACGTCAAGTGAGTTTTATTTTGACATTAAACACCTCAAAAGAATAGAAAATCGCGTTGTTGATCCCTTAAGTAAAAAAATGCACTATGTATATGAAATTTCCTATAGTCAATTGTAGATTGATTTTTCGAATCAAATAAAAGAGGATGTTTGTAAGGATCCTGAATACAGGTTCTTATGGTAAGAATCGAAAGAAATGAAAAAAATTGGGAATTCAAGTTATTAAAGCATAGACGACAACAACCTATTGAGCTATATGCAAAAATTTTATGTACCCAATTAGGTGGAAATTAAGAAAATGATTCTAGATGATTTTCACCAAAGCCCTTATGCAACCCATCCGAGATATCAGAAATTATTTTCTACATTGAAAAAATGATACTTTTTCCCTGATATCAGAAAAATATTGCTCGATACCTATATAAATTCCTTGAATGCCAGGAAGTAAAAGTCGAGCATAAACACCCAACTTGTTTACTCCATCCATTACCCATTACCCTTTTCGAATTTGAAATAGGACACTGTTACCATGGATTTTATAATTGGCCTACCAAAATATAGGAGACAAAACGACTCTATTATGGTAGTTGTGAATAAATTGAGTAAGACAACCCATTTTATTCTTGTAATATCTACCTGTCAAACTGTTCGAATAATGATATTTTCATGAGAGAAAAATTCAGATTTCATGACATACGAAGAGTAGTAATCTCGAACCGAGATATGAATTTTACTTTTGCATTTGGAGAGCTCTATTTATTGGCCTCAGTACTCACATCTAGTTTAGCACAACATATGACCCACAAACAGAAGGAAAAACATAACCCATGAATGAACTGCTTGAGTATATTCTACGGATATATGTAATGTAGCAAAAAACCATGTGGGAGGAGTACCTTTACTTGGTTTTGTTTTCGTACAATAATATTTATCACGAGTCCCAGAAAATGAGCCCCTTCAATTTATTGTATGAGAAAAGGTGTAGAACACATGATAATTGGAGTAGCCTTAAGAATAAGTAAATATTAGGACCTAACATGTTAGTGGAAATGGAACAAACTGTAAGAAATGTCCCTCAAAATCTAAAGGATAGTCTAGATCGACAAAAACATATGCAGATAAAAAAAGAACATTCAAAGTGTTTTAATTTTGGGACCATGTGTACGTGTGGATCAAAGTAAGGAAAAGCACCTTGAAGTGGGGAAGTTGTGAAAAAATAACTGATGGGGCCAGCCCACGTAATATGCCTCCAATGTGTCCCGACGCAGGAGTACTGTGACAATTAATATGGGACATATATTTTTATGTATGTAAATCGTTTCACTGGTGTTTGTATTTAATGATGGGGGCAGTGACTGGTACGTTGGTCTCTGGTCGGTTGAGATCTGTCCCTCCTTGGGATTCCTTGGGCCTGTTTTGGTATGGGCATTTTCAATACTCGCGCCCAAGTCATTCACTCTGTCATTCTCCCGGTTCTGCAAGTTGTGTGCTCTTGGCGGTGCTTCATGGTTTCATTATGGAACCCTCTAGTTGCGTCCTCCTAGTTCAGGGCTTCGACCTGGTAATCTTTCCCACCTGTCCATTAATGGTTGTGTCTGTCTTGTGGTTTCGGTTCCCTTCCTATGCGTGCTAAATTTCAGTTGCTGTTATGTGATGATACTGGCTGTTGCGTTTCTGCACTCCTTTCTCCTTGGTATGTAGTTCTGGTACCTGTGCTTCCCACAGTTGTTGCAGTTGTTTGCTGGTTGTGCTGCTTCTGGTGACAGATCTTTGGTTCAAATCGACTTCTCACGGCCTGGGGAGATACAATGTCAAGCTTCTCCGACTTCTTCGTCATTCATAGGGTAAGTTTGCCCGTTCCCTGCTATCATCACCTGTTTTGTTTTCCATAGTCACTGATGTTTCGACTCCTCGTGAGTAGGGGAAATCTGGTGGAACTGTTATGGCTGTGGCTTGCCTTCATCAGGTAAGCGCTGATAATTGTTTGTTTGGCTATGATGCTAGTCTTTGCCCCATTATACTATCGACACTTATATTGTTTGCTTATCGTTGTGGCATGTGTGGCCACTCGAGGGTTTCGGCGTCTGGCAATCTGGTTGCTTTGACTGGACACGGGTAGTGTCGCTCTTTATTTCTTGGTTACTTTGTTCGACCTTGGGTTATGACTGTTAGGGTCTATGTATTATGATGTTCTAGTCATTGCTTATACCCAGTTTCACTATAGGTTGCCATTGGGCTCTTTCTCTGTTTGGTCGCCATAATGGGTCGAGGGTTCTAACCCTCTAT
The DNA here is from genome assembly GCA_000404065.3 of Pinus taeda. Lineage (NCBI taxonomy): Eukaryota > Viridiplantae > Streptophyta > Pinopsida > Pinales > Pinaceae > Pinus > Pinus taeda. Next base: position 85,414 of record APFE031456731.1, read on the forward strand.
CGTGCTCAATTCCGCTTGGTCATAGGCATGAACGATGTAATTGTGGAACGATTCTATTTCTCTTTTGTTTCGAACAGGATTTATATATATTTGTATAAATGAACCAGAATGCTAATTTTTGTCTGAATTAAATTAATATGGGATTGTTACTGTCATTCATTCACATACCTGGCGATTTGTGGAATTTGATTTCTTGTATGGCTTGCTGGCTCAGTCTCTTTATTGTTTAGTTGTGTACGTGGTCCCGGGGGTTGTATATTTGGTTTCCACTGCACATTCCTCTGATTTGTTCGCGACCTGTCTACTCATATTCAGTTTAGAAACTCATTATGGTATTAATCGCATCATAAGCATGTGTGTGTAAAACCGCCAAAAAACTATCCTGAACATACACGAGTGCAATTTCAGATAATTTAGATCATCCTTTGGACGTTGGATAGGAAAAAATGCACCGAGATTATAATTCCTCTTTTTTTGTTTTAATTCTCTCACAACTAAACCCTTACGCTCTGTTATGTTTCCTTCTTAAAACACTGTTTTCGAAATTGTTACTAACTGCTGTTAGTTATGTTCGATCAGTTACATCAGTTATTTCTTGTACTGAATTTTCCATTGTTTAGCATTTCTTTTTTTTTTGCAAAAGCGAATTAACTGTTTAAAACAGTGACACCAACCAATCCTATTGTTCCTAATTACTGTTCACTAATTTAGCTTAGATAATTTTATAAAATAAAAGTAAAAGATAAAAGACACAAACACATTATCTCTTCAGTGAGTTAACTCCCCCGTCCCCTTCAGAGACCATATCGCCTTCATTTTGTCTTTATCCTATTAGCCAGATGCTCCTGCATCAGGCTCCCGGGGTAAGAGAAAATCATGGCTCCATTCCACGAGCTCCTCCACAGAATAACCAGCCTTCTGTATCTGCGCCGCGTTGAGCCACGAACTCTCCTCAACTGAATGGTTCTTCCACTTGAGGTATCGTAGATACTCCTTCTTGTGTGTCTTGTTGGCTACCTTTGTATCGAAAATCCCCTCGATCTCATGGGGCTGAACCGAAGGGATATGCCTCATCCAAGAACTGTCTCCAACTTGGGTGTCCCGTTTTGGTCATACCACACTGTCTTCCTCTACGTTAGTAGTATATTGGAACAGGTCTGCCACAGTGAAAATAGGTGATATGCCTATGTCAAGTGCCAGCTGGATTTCATAAGCGTTGGCTGAGAACTTACGCAAAATCTTGCAGAGACTAATATTTTTAAATTTTAGCTTATTATAGGCACCCTTAACGAATTTTTCTTTGCGGAAGTGTGCAAGGACCTCATCTCCAACATTAAATTGGACTTCTCTTCGCTTCGAATCTGCTTGCTGCTTATATTTCTGCACGTTGTCTTGCAACTTTAGTTTTACCCGTTCGTGTAGTTCACTCATCGCTTCAGCAAAATATTCTCCATCCGCACTTCTCTGTTCCAGCTTTCCCAAATCTCGCAATTCATGTATTCCTCAAGGGTGCATGCCATACAAGATTTGGAATGGGATGTGTCCAGTGCTACGATTCCGCGAATCGTTGTAAGCGAATTCCGCCTGAGTGAGAGCACGATCTCATAACCGTGAATTTTCCCTTGTCAAGCTCCATAACAAATTTACCAAACTCCTGTTCACTACTTCCATTTGCCCATCAGTCTGCGGATGATATGCAGAACTGAAATTCAACTATGTGCCCAACTTTTTCCACACGGTGCGCCAAAAGTCTCCTGTGAATTTTACGTCCTTGTCAGACACAATAGATCTAGGTAGGCTGTGTAATCTAACAATCTTTATGAAAAACAGGTGAACTACATAAGTGGCATCACTAGTTTTTCGACAAGGGATAAAATGCGCCATTTTTGAAAATCGGTCAACCACCACCATCACTGAGTCGTATCCTCGCTGCGTTCTAGGCAGTCCCAAGACAAAGTCAATGCTGACTGAGTCCCATGGCCTGCTCAGAATAGGTACTGGCATGTAAAGTCCAGTATTTTGACTATGTCCCTTTGTTAGTTGGCATACTTTACACCTGTCTACATACCATTGTACATCCCTGCGCATTTTGGGCCACTAATAAAAGTTTCCAAGCTACTCCAAAGTTTTGTCTATGCCAAAGTGACCAGCTAGATCCCCGCTATGTTTCTCTCGTACAATGTTTTCTCTCATCGAATAGTCTGGGATACATAACTGTCCTCCTATAAATAATAGTCCCTCCTGTAGGTTGTAGTCCAACCACGGACTTGTATTTCTCAGCATGGGATTTTGGCAGGCTTCAAAGGCTTCCTTCAAGTCTGTGTCGGTCTGGTACAAATCTTTTAAGTGTTCGAATCCCATCACCTGTATTTTACTTTCCTGTAAGAGCAAAGCCCTTCTGCTCAAGCCATCTGCCACTTTATTGGCTTGCCCATTGATGTGCTTTAGCACAAAGGTGAAGCTCTGTAGATACTCTACCCATTTGGCATGCTTATGATTTAATTTGTGCTATTGCATTATATATTGTAGTGCCGAATTATCATAAAACAACACGAACTCGTTGCCCAGCAGGTAGTGCCTCCAATGCTTTAAAGCATGGACCACGGCATAAAATTCCTTGTCATACCAGGAATATTTCTGCCTGCTCTTGTTCAATTTCTCACTAAAGAATGCGACTGGTTTGTCCTCCTGACTGAGCATAGTGCCAATGGCTGTCCCACTTGCATCGCATTGAACCTGGAAAATCTTGTTGAAATCTGGTAGCCTTAGAATCAGCCTCTCTGTAATCTTCCACCTCAAAAGCTGAAAATTATTCTCTGCTGCTCTGGTCCAACAAAAAGGCTGACTGGCCTTTTTGATGGTGTCGAGCATTGGTGCGTAGATTTCACTAAAATTCCTAATAAATTTTCGATAAAACCTCGCCAATCCATAAAAGCTACGTACCTCAAACAAGCTCCTTGGTGACGGCCAATTGACGATCGCTGTGATCGTTTCTGGATCCATCTTCAATTCATTTTCCGCGATTACAAACCCCAAATACACTAGTTCTTTCTGCAAGAAAGTACATTTCTTCAGGTTTATCAACAGTTTGTTCTACTGTAACTTCTCTAGTACTCTTCGAACATGCTGAAGGTGCTCTCCCTTCGTTTTGTTGAAAATCAAAATATCATCAAGATAGACTATTACAAACTTGCCAATAAATTCTTTTAACATCTCATTCATCAACCTCATAAAACTACTGGGAGCATTGCTCAAACCGAACGGCATGACTAGCCACTCGTACAACCCTTCATTGGTCTTGAAGGTTGTTTTCCACTCGTCTTCTTCTTTGATCCTGATCTGATGATAACCACTTTTCATATCAATCTTCGTGAAATAAGCTACCCCGCTGAGATAATCCATCATATCATCCATTCTGGGTAAGGGAAACCTGTACCAAATGGTGATTTTATTAATAGCTCGTGAGTTCATACACATCCGCCATTCTCCACCCTTTTTGGGTGCGAGTATTGTGGGCACCGCACAAGGGCTCAAACTTTCTCTGATCAGTCCCTGGTCTAGCAACTCTTGCACCTGTTTCCGAATCTCTTCATTATCCTTCGGACTCATTCGATATGCTGCTTTATTTGGTAGGCTGACTCCTGCTATAAAATCAATATGATGGCTAATACTCCTTTTGGGAGGTAACTTGTCCGGTAAGTCGTCAACCACAATGTCCTTTAATTCCTCTAACATCTCTTGAATCTCTGCAGGCAATTCAGACTTTTCTGTGTGCAGCAACACAGTCCTAGCTCTCCTCACGACAGCATAGTTCCCTTCATTCTCCTCAATCTATTTAATAAACTATTTTCCATCTACTAATAAAGCTTTTGTTCCACTTGCTTCTACTGTATCCTCCTCCATGATGGGTACAAGCGTATGCTTGACTCCATCTTTCACAAATTTGTAGCAATTCGTCTTCCCATCGTGCACCACCTTCCGATCATACTGCCACATTCTCCCCAGCAGTATGTGACACACGTCCATTGGCATGATATCGCAGACAACCTTGTCCTGGTACTTGCCAATGTGAAACTCGACCTCGCACTTTTCATCAACTAATAGTTGGTGGCCTTTCTGCAGCCATGACACCTTGTAAGGTGTGGGATGCTTAAGTCGCCTCAATCCCAGCTTCTGCAGCATCTCGATGGCAACCAAATTGTCTGTACTCCCACTGTCTATGATCAATTTGCAACACTTCCCGTGTGATTTGAAAACTCTATGGAACAATGCCTTCCGTTGAGTCTGCTCGGTAGTTTCCTTGGTTGGCTTTAATAGCATCTTATTGAGGATGAAAGCCTCTCTAGTCTCTGCCACATTTTCCACCTATTGGGGCAGTGCCTCAGCCTCCTCAGGCAATGCAACAAATGTTCCCATCTTGCTAGCTTGCTCTACTTCCAGGCATTCGAAGGATCTGTGCCCCCATTTATGTCACTTGTAGCAGTGGAAGTTTGCTCCCCTTCCTCGGCCACTTCCTCTTCCCCGTTGATATGGCCAACCTCCTCTCATGCTATCTCCCTTCTCTGTTGTTCCTGAAGTCCTGGAGCTGCTACCTTCTTCGCTGTTACCAGCAGTTCTCCCTTTGCCGTAGGACTGTCCTCGTCCTCTGCCATTCCGCGTCCTCTCCTGTTGTTCTGTTTTCTATTGATCTTTTCCTCTGCCTTTACAGCACTCTGAAAGGCCTCTTCTATGTTCCGCGGAGAAAGAATACTGATCTCATCCAGTATTTCTAGCCTCAACCCATTCACATATCTCGTTTTCTTCTCTGGAGTGTCATCAGTATAACCAGCCCTCAAGTTTACACGATAAAACTCTTCTGTGTATTCCTTTACGGCCATACCCTTCTGTCTTAGATTCTGTACCCGACGGTAAAGTTCAACATGATAATCTTTGGGCAGGAATCTGCCCTTCAACTTTGCCACCATCCTTGGCCACTTCTTTATCGGTTGCTTGTTCATTCTCCTTCTGTGTGCCTGGACACTATCCCACCATAAAGCGGTGTGTCCCTTTAGTTTGGTTGCAGCAAATTTGACTCTTTTATCTTCACTGATCTCTTCATTTTCAAAATACTTATCCAACTCCCTTATCTAGTCCACCAGAACATCTGCAGATAGACTGCCATCATAGTTAGGAATCTCTGGCTTGGGTTTGCTACTAGCTAGCAATACTGATTTCAACAACTTTATCTATGGGGCTTCTTCATCTGATCCGTCTATGGTAGCTACTGCCTCCTCCTCACTGTCATCCCCAAGTTCCGTGTCTATTTGCCTTCCAGCCTCCACTGCTTCTAAGCGAGTAGTAAGGGCCCTTAATTCTTCTCTCAAGCCCTCGTTTGCTGCTCTAAGAACACCTCGTCCACGTCCTTGTCTTTGAACCTCCATATCCCGTTTCCTTCAACAACTTGGCTCTGATACCACTTGATGGGGCCAGCCCACGTAATATGCCTCCAACGTGTCCCGATGCGGGAGTACTGTCACAATTAATATGGGACAGAGATTTTTATGTATGTAAATCGTTTCACTAGCATTTGTATTTAATGGTGGGGGTAGCGATTGGTACGTTGATCTCTGGTGAGTTGACAGCTGTCCCTCCTTGGGATTCCTCAGGCCTGTTTTGGTATGGGCATTTTCAATACTCGCGCCCAAGTCATTCACTTTGTCATTCTCTCGGTTCTGTGAGTTGTGTGCTCTTGGCGATGCTTCACGGTTTCGTTATGGAACCCTCTGGTTGCGTCCCCTTGGTTCAGGGGTTCGAGCTGGTAATCTTTCCCACCTGTCCGTTAATGGTTGTGTTTGTCTTGTGGTTTCAGTTCCCTTCTTATGCGTGCTAAATTTCGGTTGCTGTTATGTGATGATACTGGTTGTTGCGTTTCTGCACTCCTTTCTCCTTGTTATGCAGTTCTGGTACCTGTGCTTCCCACAGTTGTTGCGGTCATTTGCTGGTTGTGCTACTTCTGGTGACAGATCTCTGGTTCAAATCGACTTCTCACGGCCTGGCAAGAGAAAATGTCAAGCTTCTTTGACTTCTCCATCATTCACAGGGTAAGTTTGCCCATTCCCCACTATCATCACCTGTTCCATTTTCCATAGTCACTAATGTTTAGGCTCCTCGTGAGTAGGGGAAACCTAGTGGAACTGTTATGGCTGCGGCTTGCCTTCATCAGGTAAGCGCTGATAGTTGTTTGTTTGGCTATGCTGCTAGTCTTTGCTCCGTTATACTATCGGCACTTATATTTTTTGCTGGTCGTTATTGCAGGTGTGGTCGCTCGAGGGTTTCGGCGTCCGATAATCTGGTTGCTTCAACTGGACACGGGTAGTGTCGCTTTTTGTTTCCTCGTTACTCTGTTTGACTTTGGGTTATGACTGTTAGGGTCTATGTATTATGATTTTCTAGTCATTGCTTGTACCCAGTTTCGCTGTAGGTTTCCGTTGGGATCTTTCTCTGTCTGGTCGTCGTAATGGGTCGAGGGTTCTAACCCTTTGTCGTGCTCAATTCCGCTTGGTCATAGGCATGAACGATGTAATTGTGGAACGAGTCTGTTTCTCTTTTGTTTCGAACATGATTTATATATATTTGTATAAATGAACTAGAATGCTATTTTTTGTCTGAATTAAATTAATATGGGATTGTTACTGTCATTCATTCACATACGTGGCGATTTGTGGAATTTGATTGCTTGTGTGGCTCGCTGGCTGAGTCTCTTTATTGTTTAGTTGTGTACGTGGTCCTGGGGGCTGTATATTTGGTTTCCACTGCACGTTCTTCTAATTTGTTCGCGAGCTGTCTACTTATATTCAGTTTACAAACTCATTATGGTATTAATCACATCATAAGCCTGTGTGTGTAAAACCGCTAACAAACTATCCTGAACATACATGAGTGAAATTTCATACAATTTAGACAGTCCTTTGGATGTTGGATAGGAAAAAATACACCGAAATTATAATTCCTCTTTTTTGGTTTTATTTCTCTCACAACCGAACCCTTACACTATGTTATGTTTCCTTCTTAAAACATCGTTTTAGAAACTGTTACTAACTGCTGTTAGTTATGTTCGATCAATTACATCAGTTATTTCTTGTACCGAATTTTCCATTGTCATTCAACATTTTTTTTTGTTTTACAATAGTGAATTAACTATTTAAAATAGTGACACCAACTAATCCTATTGTTCCTAATTACTATTCGCTAATTTAACTTAGACAATTTTATAAAATAAAAGTAAAAGATAAAAGACACAAACACGTTATCTATTCAGTGAGTTAACTCCCCCGTCCCCTTCAGAGACCATACCGCCTTCATTTTGTCTTTATCCTGTCAACCGGATGCTCCTGCATCAATAACACCCTGGTTTTATGGACCCTTCTAAATTAAAAAAAATAGGATAAGTTCCATACCAACTGGCACTGCCCAGTCATATGAGAGTCCATAATGTCATATATGACTCCAAGCATATTATTAACTAGAAGGATATAGATGTTAAGAAAAAAGTAATTCTATGTAGACATACACGATTTTAGTTTGTTGGAAATGTAAGCAAATGACAAATCATGTTATAATCATGTTGAACTGGATACAGAAGTTTTGGTACAACTGTTACATATTCTCAGACAGAGAGAAACAATGTTGTGGAAGCGAGTCATTACCTAAGTTAAAGTGTAGTGGAAGCACTTTAGCCTAGCGGAGGCCACATGGGACAAAAAATAGTTCATGCGACAGTCATATAAAGTTATCTTCTAAGGAGAGGAATAAACACCGGAAATGGTGTGCTACACTAGGAGGGGAAGATGTAATGCCCTTAGACCTAGAAGTGAATTATATAGTTACTATCATTAAATTTTAAGTTGTTATTATGAGGGAAACACTTTTATAAAAATAATGATTTGATAACAAATGTTTTTATTTGTTAAATTGAAGTAGCTAAGAAAAAGGGAGCTGAGAAGTTGGTATAGACCTAATTAACTAATTGTGAACTCTCAGACAATTAGGGAAGGAAATTCTCTCCCTTTTTCTTGACCCCAGAGGTAATATATCTTAGGAGGGACAAGGCAACGGTTAGCCACCATGAGGAGAAAACCACCTAAGGGAATCAAGATTATGTGATACTTCTAGGAGGGTTTTCCTGAGATGGCTTCGAGTGAGTGGAAACTTTCTGATCAGAGATAAATGTGATGTTCTAGACTAGGCTAGGAGGGTTTCGAGGTCTGACAAAGAAATATACCTATGAAGGTTGCAAAACCCAATTGTGGCGGAATTTGGATGTAATCGACAATTTAGTTGGAAGGGAGGAATAGTCCCATTCTTATTGCATATTCTTGACTCGTTATACATTGGACACAAGTAATAATACTCTACCGGTAATTTTCTGATGAATTTGCTGAGTAATGAAGGTTTGTGTTAAGTTATAAAAATATATGTGGTATCATAGGAAATCCCATTTCTTTATAGAAATTAGGTGAAAGTGTTATATAAGTTATTTCTTCACCTCTGTAAGATGAATTTTAGTGAAAGGAACATTGGTGGGGTACATATATATATAAGGACATAGATGTAACTCATGGACTCGACTAAACATGGGAATTATAGTCATTAGATATGTTTACCTATTCACTTATAATGGTTATATGGGTGTTTCTTTTTAATTATAAATATTTTGTTGCAACCTAAAAGACATAGAAACAATGTATATTACTGAAGCTTTATTTTAGAACTAATTTTTCTATAAAACCATGTTAACAACAACTAACATATAGGAATTTATAAAAGTTGGAAAGAAATAAAGAATATCCGTAAAACATAAGCATAACCATATTCATATATGAGAACTCAAATTTGAAAAATAAAGAACATGGTGTTTGGGGATTCAACCCCTAGTATGTACACATAAATCTAATGAGATGATTAAATTATTGCAGCAACGAGAATTATATACATATGCAATAACAACCAAACCCTAATCAAGAGTTAGGTTCACCAAGAATAAGGGCCGAATGGACACATCAACTGTGGAATTCTGGGTTCAATGTGAAATGCCAAGCAGAACATAAATTCTATAAAGCAGAACATAAATTCTATAGATCAAACAAATGAAAACTTGTTTATGAGTACTACACTCCATACAGAGGCTAAAACTTTCTTACTATTAAAATGAACATAAAAAACTAAATATAAACACATCGAAAAATGTCTTCGAAAGGGAGCATTAATCACCAGATACGAGAGACGAAACTTTTGTTATGACCATAGCAATAACAAGATCAAAATAACTTATAATTTGTCTAAGTAAACCTCCTTGAAAGCGAGGAATCAACTTAATTTAGAATATACCTCGTAACAGGAACGTAAGTGTTAAGGAAATTTTTAAATTAATCAAGAGAACAAGTGCATGTTCATTGCGGTAAAATTCTATGAACAACATCCTCATCACTTACTTAAACGACTAATTATCATTACATAGAAGAACACGTTCAACTGAGAATTTAACAAATGCATGACATGCATAAGGTCACCAAATTAAACAAACCCTTATCATTGTCATAGCTTGAGAAAGGTCGTGGGCCTAAACCCTAAGAAGTGTTGTAGCTAACAAAAAAAAAATGCTTAGAACAACCAACATTTTCAAAACATTACACTAGTAAGAGTAATTAAAGAACCTCCTCAAGGTTTCTAAGATACAACTCGCAAAGAGCCCATATTTCTCAAAGGGCAGATAAGACTCACCAAAATGCAAAAGGAAACCAAAGGTTTACCCAGTTGCAAACTTATCGGCGGAAGACTATTACTACTGGTTGTTCCTTTGAGCTGATGACTTTAGTGGCTGCTCTCGAGCCGTGCCACTCTACGTGAACAAGGAACAAATCCACCCGTTAGGGTTTAACCCAATATATAAACCAATAATATAGTTTAGGACATGAATTAAATAATCACACAAGGCTTTACCTAAGTATACTAGGACTCCATTGTTGAGATTATCATAGAAGAGCGGTGCTCCAAGCTATTCCAGAAATGAAACTGAGACTTCCTAGGTCACCCTGCGTAAGGGAGAGGTATAAAGATTATGGAATACAAATGTTGTAGGGGTATGATGCTCTTCCCTCTAAAGTGAAACAAGTATTTGATGAAGGGTTGCATAGTTTTGTTCCCAAGCGAGAAATGAATACAATGAATCATACATGCAACAACCCAAAAGCTAGTTACCCTAACCCCACTTCGATTAATCGTCACGATCGAATAAGCACCATATAATTCCATCGATGGATCACTGCCATGTGGCGCTTGGGAGTTCTGGACACCTCGATGTGTGTCTAGGAATTTTGAGAACCAACCAATTCAAACTTATACATCATATATGAACCTTAATAAAGTGTTATAATTAACTCACTTTGTTTTTATAATTTATGGTTAGCACAATTCGAAATTAATTATGATCATGTGTCCTCAGTTGTGCCTTGTACTACCTTGGATTGATAGAATTGTATAAAGTGACATTAGGTAAAATGAAATAAAAACTTTATTGTGTTGTTAAAAGTTAGCTTATGTGTGAGAGTGGAAGTCCTAGACTTGGTTACATTTTTCTTGTGGCAATAAAAGCTCTTTCATGTGATATCGATGGGTAAATATGTTTATTGTTATGTGCTTTATATGGTTGTTCTATGTTTAGTATCTCTCATGTTTATATGTTGGTTACGAATGAGATCATGATGTTTGGCTCATGTAAATTTTTTACTTGTAAATGAATGAACAATGTATTATGGCTTAATAGATGAAATTGTAGCTAATGTGTTGAGGAATCAAGTATTCTTAGCAATTCTCAGCTAAGTATGACACCCTTATGCTCAAGTGGGCTTTTAAGACTTGTAGATTTCATGTTTGTGACATGTGTGATGAGATTCCTATCATGGCTAGTAGGGTTCTAGTCTAGTGCTTGTTGATTTTTTTGCAAATGTATCTTCTTTCCACTATGAAATTTGGTTTCTGAACCTTTCATTGATTTATTGGCAGTAACATGTGCTCTAGGCCTAAAAGAGTGGCATAAATCCTAGAATTGAAGGCATAGCACTCGGAAACAATTCCCCAGAAGCTCCCTTTCCCTTGTTGTGTGAGCTTCGGGAGCCTCCAAGACGTAGTTTTATCTAGCATGGAGTGGTTTTATACATTAAACATTCTGTTGGTTTCAAGGTATGATTACTAGAGTCGATGGGATGGCACATGGGTGTTATGTTGTTGATATGGAAGGTCAATCTGATGTGTGTTGGGTGTGGAGCCTGATTATCTTCTTTATTCAAACGTATCACCATGTGTGACCCCAAGTCCTAATGTGATAGAATTGTTGTCCATTTAATCGCTGTGAGGGTGTCGAGGGGGGTTGACAGAAATTTTACGAGCTCCCCCTCTAGAGAGGGTTTGGCACCAACACCCTCGAAGCTAAAAAATATATGTAAATGATGCAGGGGTAACACGCCTGCAAACCAGGATCTTCACGCAATCACCGTGCTTCCGCTTCAATGATGCTCCATGCCAATATGATGGAATGTAGTGGATGGCGCTGTGATTTTAAAACCCCCGTATCCTCAAATCCAAACTCGGCGCATGAAATATACAACTGCTGATTATCAACTGAGCTATCCACACAATTAACTCTAGAATACTAGCGCAAAAGCGCCTCAACGTTCCAACGACCAATGCTCCACTTATACCCAACTGCGCCACGCTTCACGTACCTGCTTACAATTCTCCAACATCCAATTTCTATCTACAATTTTAACAAACATTCAACCCACATGAAATTACCTCTGTTGCCTTGGCTCAAGTCACGGTAATTACATTCATTAGTTGTTAAAACCCTTGGACTTATTACGCTATGGCATGAAGCCTCAAAACCGCGACCCTCGAAGAACTAGCCTGTTCTTCTACACGCTCCACAAGAGAATCCTGTGCAGCTATGACATGTTCAACAGTCTTCTTACATGACTCTTGGAGCTCCTCGGCAATCAGAAGTTCATGCCATAAATTCCTTTATTAACTTACAGGTTTACAATCAGGGATTTACGCAGCCCCAATGGTTACAGCTCATTCAATACACATATAAGCCTGGCGCTAAGGCTCTCCACGCGGTTATCTCAGATAATTATGTGTTCAGATCTGTGCGTTCCGCCAATACACAGCGTGGAACCTTCAGGTTACCACAACAGCTCCGCCCATATACGCACAGTTAAAACCCTTTATACATTTACGCCATAGTTAAATTCCATTTCTCATTATATCAATCTCACAACCCAAACATTCACTCCAGCCCAAACATTCACTCCAGCTATGCATGAGATTCTATATTATGGTTTCACGCTTTTGTCAAAGACTACTCTGTAATTCTTTCAATACATATACGCCTTACCATTAGTGCAACAGTATATCATTATCTCCACTGTCAGACACCGACCAGTTGTCATAATAAAAGGAATCGATCTAAGTTACTCTAATACACAGCAAAGGCATCAATACCGATATAGGAAGGCGATTTAACTCCTTAGTGCACAATCAATTTATTATGGATACATGCATAAAAAAAAACCATTGCACTAAAATGCCAAAGAGGTTTTGGAATTATGCTTTGACGCTGCCTCCCTCTCTGATGAGAGCTCAGCTGCTTCCTTTGTTTATAATAATAATGGATACATAGATCAGGCCATATCTCCTAGGAAAAGCACGATTTTTCCCTTTTTACACAATGATATAAAGCTGGAAGCTTTTCCCCATCCTTATCCTAATTTTAACTGGAAACATAGAAATTCTTATCCCAATTGTATCCTTTTATTTAGGAAAAGAATATTTACATAATTTTTTTTACTTTCCTAATTTTAACTGAGAAAAGAACATATTTTTAACTGGAAAAAAAAACATAGAAAGTGCAGGCTTTTCTTTGAGTCGCCTGCTCCTGCATCAGACTCCCAAGGTTGAAAATGATCATGATCTCCTGATCATGCTTTTTTTTTTTTTATCTTGTCCGCTTGGATCCCATACTTTGTTCTGCAAGTCCCCATCTGCTGTTACTTGCTGCCTTTCTCCAGGTCTCGATATTTTATGCTGTCTTGCTCCATTAGCTGCACTTTCATAATCTGTCTCTATTTTCATCTTGCTGCTACTTCCGCTGCTTCTCTTCCTTGCTGATGTTTCCCGCTGAGATACTTTTAACATGATTCTTCTAATGAGCTCAATTTCTTTGTCCAATAATTCTTCAAACTGTTGGTTTCTTGCTGCCTGCTGAGCTAAGACGACTTGCTCAGTCTGTCCTGTTACCTGTTGACTTCTTGCTCTTATTCTTGTTTCTGTTCCGACTGCCACCCGATCACCCATACCCTCTTGTCTTCTGGAACAGAAAACTTCTTCTCCATGAAATTGACTACTCAACTGAGTCAAAAATTCTGCAACGATACCTGCATTCACAAAATACTAGTTAGAATAAAAATCATAAGGCATCAATGCCTTGTATTCCTTTGCCAGCATTTCAATATACTGTTCTGAATCCTCCACTATCAGCACATCAGTATGCTGATCCATACTTCTCAAAGAATCCTTTGAAGAATTCTCAAGACTGTCAACCAGTCTTTCTCCCATGTCATCTGCTTCCGTGGCAATTTCCTGTACTTGTTCACTGTATTAAACTCTTCCATCTGCTGCATTTTCCCTGTCATATCCTGGATTCTCCAACCAGTATTCCAACAATGCAATTTCCTTGTAGCATTGTTGAAGCATCACATCATCATTTACAGTCCCTGCATTCATGCACAACTTGTCAGTTTTAAAAACATGTGACCCCTTGTCCTTACTTGAACTTTCAGTCTGCAAGTCTTCATGTTCACTATCTCTAAGAAATTCTCCTTGTTCCATTTCAACTTCCTCTTGACTCATCTTCTTGTCATTTATCTTAGCATCCTCTTTCTTATGTCCTCTACTGTGGCTTTTTGCTGAACCTCTGCTATGACTATTTGTAGTCATCTTCTTCTCGTTCTTTCTTCACGAGCTCCTTTGCAACAAGCCTCTGCAAGAGCTAGTCCTCCTTGCTGCAATCTTACCTCACTAAGCTCTCCTCACTTAGTCTTTTGGTAAGCACGGGTCCTCCGTCTGGAACCTCTTCCTGAGCAACACCTTTGCTCCCTCTAGGCTTCTGCAATCTCCCATTCTCTCCTGAGAACACTTCAGTTGTTCTCCCTATCCAATTCCTTATTGGATTCTTCAGGTTCACTGCCACTTCTCTGCAACCATAAACTTCAATTCATAAACTTCAAATAAAAAATCATCTCACCTTTAAGATCTTGCTTGATCTTGTCTTCTTTCCACTGCTGCAATCCTGTTCGCTTGGGCATGCTGCATATCAGATCTTCAACAAAACTTTCTTAAGTTCTTCAAAAAAACATACTAAAGAAAACAAACTTATTCAAGAAAATATTCCCGCTCTGATACCACTTGATGCAGGGGTAACACGCCTGCAAACCAGGATCTTCACACAATCACCGTGCTCCCGCTTCAATGATGCTCCATGCCAATATGATGGAATGTAGTGGATGGCACTGTGATTTTAAAACCCCCGTATCCTCAAATCCAAACTCAGCGCATGAAATATACAACTACTGATTATCAACTGAGTTGTCCACACAATTAACTGTAGAATACTAGCGCAACAATGCCTCAACGTTCCAACGACCAACGCTCCACTTATACCCAACTGCGCCACGCTTCACTTGCTTACAATTTTCCAACAGCCGATTTCTATTTGCAATTTTAACAAACATTCAACCCACATGAAATTACCTGTTGCCTTGGCTCAAGTCATGGTAATTACATTCATTAGTTGTTAAAACCCTTGGACTTATTACGCTATGGCGTGAAGCCTCAAAACCGCGACCCTTGAAGAACTAGCCTGTTCTTGTGCACGCTCCACAAGAGAATCTTGTGCAGCTATGACATGTTCAACAGTCTTCTTATGTGACTCTTGGAGCTCCCCGGCAATCAGAAGTTCATGCCATAAATTCCTTTATTAACTTACAGGTTTACAATCAGGCATTTACGCAACCCCAATGGTTACAGCTCATTCAATACACATATAAGCCTGGCGCTAAGGCTCTCCACACAGTTATCTCAGATAATTATGTGTTTAGATCTGTGCATTCCACCAATACACAGCGTGGAACCTTCAGGTTACCACAACAGCTCCGCCCATATACGCACAGTTAAAACCCTTTATATATTTACGCAATAGTTAAATTCCATTTCTCATTATATCAAACTCACAACCCAAACATTCACTCCAGTCCAAACATTCATTCCAGCTATGCATGAGATTCTATATTATGGTTTCACGCTTTTGTCAAAGACTACTCTGTAATTCTTTCAATACATATACGCCTTACCATTAGTGCAACAATATATCATTATCTCCACCGTCAGACACCGACCAGTCGTCATAATAAAAGGAACCGATCTAAGTTACTCTAATACGCAGCAAAGGCATCAATACCGATATAGGAAGGCGATTTAACTCCTTAGTACACAGTCAATTTATTATGGATACATGCATAAAAAAAACCATTGCACTAAAATGCCAGAGAGGTTTTGGAATTATGCTTTGACGCTGCCTCCCTCTCTGATGAGAGCTCAACTGCTTCCTTTATTTATAATAATAATGGATACATAGATCAGGCCTTATCTCCTAGGAAAAGCACGATTTTTCCCTTTTTACACAATGATATAAAGCTGGAAGCTTTTCCCCATCCTTATCCTAATTTTAACTGGAAACATAGAAATTCTTATCCCAATTCTATCCTTTTATTTAGGAAAAGAATATTTACATAATTTTTTTTACTTTCCTATTTTTAACCGAGAAAAAAAACATATTTTTAACTGGAAAAAAAAACATAGAAAGTCCAGGCTTTTCTCTGAGTTGCCTACTCCTGCATCAGTAAATTGCCTTGTAAAATATTGTAATTTTGTAGCCAATTTAAATTGCTCATTTGGTGAATGGTTTGATGGTAGAAGTTATGCTCAATTTAGGTTTTTTTCCAAGAAAGTAACCCCTCACTATATATGAGGGAATTGTATTACACATGTGTGTAGATGTATTCTAAGCGAGAAAGAGAGAGGCGATTATATGAGAGTTAAGGGGAAATTACAACAAATCTTTTCTAGGTTGTATCTCATAATTTTCATGGATAATATAAAAGGAAGGACTTGCTTTTTCTCCGTGGACGTAAGCCAAACTCAGTGAACCACATATATGTATGTCTCTATTGTTTTATGCATTTTCTGCGTTTATTTTTATGCAATATTTTATGCCTACAATTTGTTTGTAATATGTAATTTTCTAACAACTGCTATTAGAGGCGAAGGTCTATTTAGCTAAGAAGCTCGCACGAAAGAAGGGTTCATAGTTCGAGTGGGAGCAATGGTGGAAGATGGTAGGTTTAGGGTCAAGAAATTTAACGACCAAAACTACAATCTATGGAAGATGGAGATGCATGATTATTTGTATTAGAAAGATATGTACCTACCATTGAGTAGAAAACAAAAGAAGATGACAACTATGACACACATAGAATGGGAGATTCTCGACACAAAGGCACTTGGAACCGTCAGTATCCTTTAATATTTCAAAGCAAATTGTACCACAAGGTTTAATGTCGGAATTGGCCAAACTATATGAAAAAACCTTGGCCTCAATTAAGGTATTTCTTATGAAGCGATTTTTTAATATGACCATGTCAGGAGGTGTATATGTTGTAAATCATTTAAATGAATTTATTACGTTTACGAGTCAGTTATGTTCTGTAGGTGTAAATTTTGATGTTGAAGTTAAGGCTCTATTATTTCTATGCTCATTACCAGAAAGTTGGAATGGCTTAGGTATGTCCATTAGTAACTCATTCTCTTGATCTAGTACCTTAAAGTTTGATGATGTAGTTGGTGTTATCATTAGTGAGAAAATGTGACAGAGGGGTGATATTGTGGTGGAAATGTGGGAAGAAAGGACACGTGAAGAAAAATTGTAAGCCTCACACGGGAAAAGAAGGAGACACACAGCAAGAAATCAAACATGAAGTGAATGTGACAGGTGATGTGTTCCAAGATTCTTTGATTCTTTCGTTAGAAACTATTGTTGATGCCTCGGTAATAGATTATGGAGCCTCATTCCATGCCACCGCAAATAGGAAACATTGGATTTATTAATCCAAGGGTTGATATTTGTAAGGTTTAATATTAGCCACATTATTTATAATATTAATATTCTTTGGGTTTGTCAAACCTTTGAGTTTATAATCATTAGAGTTTATTAATATTATTGTTGTAAATAAATATCATTACAAATATGAATTAATGATAATATTAATCTCTATAGAATATTAATCTCTTTAATTATTATTATTAATATTATTAATTATTTTATAAAATTAAATTTGTTATTATATATTTAAAAGTATCCATATTAAATCTATACCATTAGTATCTATATGAATTTTTCAACCAAAATTTATTTAAATAAAAATAAATTTTATTGGTGCTAAAGTTTAGATATATATAATAAATTAACAATTACATTTTAGTTTTTCTCTCCTGTCCTTTTCATTCTTATATTTTAAATATAACAAATTTTTAATCAATTAAAAAAACATAGCCTCTTATTTCAAAATTAAAATTACTTTTCGAATCACATTAAAAAAATACCACATTAACACATTTTTTTGTCTTATATTTTTCATTTTTCTATTTTCTATTTTACTTTTCTTTTTTCTATACTATATTTTTCCTTTCTAACATTAGTAAATATTAAATTAATAATTAGTTATCATATTTTTTATTTCAACAAATTTAAAAAACCAACATTATAACTACCCTTTTAGTTAAAGTTATCAACAGTTTTATGAAATCGTTTAATTATTGAAACGGTTAAGGTTTCATTTGAAATGATTAAGGTTTATTTTTTTATATACATAACCTGTGTAAATATTGAGTAATTTAAATTTTACCATTTAATATCAAATCTAATAATACCACTCTTCAGTTACAACTAAATTTGATCTCTTGAAAGTTTAATGATTGAAGTTCATTTTCCGAGTACTATATTTATAGAAGAGATAAGAGCTTTTTATTTATTTCCTAAGAGAAAAGCTATATATGTTATCACTTCGTTTTTATTTTATGAATACCAATAAGCCACCAAAATCCGTTACTCATTTTAAATGGAAATAAATTTTAATTTGGAAGCTTACTAAAGTGTGTATATATATAGTGGGGACAAATATTATTGTTTACTATTCATTAAGATAAACTGAATCATAATAGTTATTCAAAGAAATATATTTCTTGTAGAATTACTATATTCCTAAATAATAAACTTTCATTCTCCCCAAATATCTTCTTTAAGATATTAAAATATTTTTAATTAATTTTAATATTAATATTTTTATTATAACATTAATTACTTATAATAAAATATATATATTAATTTTATTATAAATAACAACATAATAAAATCTTAAATTTTATTAAAAAGAAATTATTAAAAAATTACTTAAATTAAATGTGCACTTAGAAAATCTATCAATCATAACTACATTTAAAAAAAATCTATTAATCATAAATACATTTTTATTATTGTTTTTTTAATTTCACAGAGAAAAAACATACTTTTGATATTGCAACGAAAATTAAGACATACATTCTCTAGGCTAACGAATAGACAAAATATTACCAAGTTTCCTTGATAAAGATGTTAAATGTATTTGCAAATTTCAAAGCATTGTATTTTATATTAATACAATGTTATATTTTGATACTAATGAGGTGGATGAGAAATGGTTCTTAATCAAATTGTAATCTCGAATATTTACGTAAATTCATAGCCCTGCCATATGTTTAAACTCATAATTTGTCATGGGAATCAAACTGAAACAAGGAATATGATCACCCTGCAGTGTCCCAGGCTACGAATGGTGTGTACCATTTTTAACTTATACAGAGTTGGCAAAGTTGTTTACTACAGTTACCGGTCATTTGCCATTTTCGTCCAATGATATTTCAGCCGCTATAAAAACGATGAAATATTCGCTGAGGTGAAATACAAGCAAATTTATACACAGTACTGAATAACAAATAAGTCAATGAAAACCATAGAGCTGTATTGAGAATCGTTCCACCGAGAGATTACTAAAGTTTTAAAAGTTCTCTGCGGAGCCAAATCACTGCAACTCGAAAAAATCTAATGTACAAATAGATGAAAGTAGTATATACACCCGAGTAGCTACAAGGTACAATCTCCTAGAGACATTATGTTTGTACTATAGACATTTTCAGAAATATTTATTCAAAATATTCATTCTTTCCGTCATGGGCATTGAAATGTCTAAATAAATAATTTTATTTTAGTAGTATTTTGGCTTAGAATTTCAATTCTAGTATGGCTGAATTTAACTGAAATTATATTTAAAATACATGTATATTTTAAAGATCCATAAATTTTTAATAGTGCAAAATTCATTTTCACTATCAATTTAATATTCAAGTAATCTCTAATTAATATATATATATATATATATATATATATATATATAATTAATTTTGGATCTCGATATCTATTGTCCACATGGGGTAGCTCAAGCAGTAAGGGCTGTAGAAATGAAGTCTCACCCAACCAGAAGTCTTGGGTTCAAATCTTGGGCTACCCGTCCCCTTAAGAGGTACTTAATGGACATGTAAATCGAGAGTCCCACCCCAGCTTACAAAAAAAAATTTGGACCTCAAAAAGGAAATGAAATGATGCTCCCTAGACAAAGCCTTTTAACAATCTCTCAGGTCTGCTAAATATTAAACCATACATTATATTTTGATATATATAGATATATATTACTACAATTTTGGACCTCAAAAAGATAATGATGCTCCCTAGACAAAGTTTTTTTTTTTTTTAGCAATCTCTCAGATCGGCTTTTGACATTTGTGGTATGTCAGGTCACACGAAAGAAATCAGATCATCGCCATTCTCTGTATTTGTTCTCTAGTGTGACGAGTGCACATATTATGTGCGCTTACAAGAAACAAAACGAATCAGCCGCAGTCAATGGCCTCACGTACAAGTCCCTCTCTTATTGCTCTTGTGCTTAGCATGCATGGTGCACAGCTACATCTGTTCATGAAAAAGCAAACGCTTTAGGTGTGCTTACATTAGGCAAATCAAATCAATCCTGGTCAATGCGTTCACATACATCGGGTGATTTGGGTTCAAATACAATTTAAAAGAAAATTTCAAAATTTCCAACTATTCAATATTTTTTAGTTAAAATAATTAGAAAAAACAAAAATAAAAAAAAAAAAACTCAAAAATAACCCAAAAAAACTTCAAATTTAATGGCTGGATAAGCTTTGAAATTCCTCCCAATAGTTTAAATTTGTTCTCAGTGTTGAGTTTGGAAATGCATACTGCACAACTACACAGGTTCATGAAAAACTAAAAAGTTACTTAAAAAAGTAAACTTAATAAAATAATATAATATTATTTTTAAACTATTAGTATAAAAAAATAATATATATATATACATAATATTTTTAATTTAATTGAATAGGAAAAATAATATTTTTTTTTTTATTTTTATTTAAAATATTGGGTTAAAATATTATGAAAAATATTTAAATATTAAATGTATACTAGCTAATAATTTGAGTTAAATTAATATTTAAATTAAAACTCTAAAAAATATAAAAATAATGAAATGTTATGTACACTACGACATTATATAACTATGATAAATTAAATTAGCACAATTGGGATTCATTTTAAATAGTTTCTAATGTCTTACTATGAATAATTTACTGAAATGGATATAATTTAATTTAAATTTCGTTTATTTTTTTTTAATAACAATAAAATATATATTAATGTTATTATATCTTTTGTTTAATAATAGGGCTTGGAGTATGATCTAAGTGCTTATTCTTGGTTAAGAGCTTCTATTCGTGAGAGGTAGGTATCTAGGAGGAGTGAACACCTATTTCCATATAGACAAGCAACCATTTATTGCACGTGGCTTGCTTTTCCTTGAATACAAGTTATGAGTCAATCTTCATTTGCTATACAAGTTGGTGATTTTTATGGAGTGTTGGTTATACAACTAAGTTATGATAGGTTTCCCATAGTTTCGAACTAAATTCTTCTTAACAATATAGGGTCTTGAGTAACTGTTTGGCTAAGAGGTCATCTTGCTCTCACATAAAAAAAATAAGCTCATAGTGCAATATCCAAAGCATTAAGCAAAAACTAAACATGTTTGACTAATTGATCATTCTATTAGGTTGATCTTTTTAAATAAAACTAGACAAATAAACATTAATTAAAAAAATATAAATATATATGTATAGTCATTGTTAAACAATTTATTATTAGAAAATGTTTTCTGAGAATTACAAAAAACGAAACTTGGTTCTAACTTTCTTGTTTACATAATATTAATTTCTACTTTAAATTATAAATTGCAACATTTGGCTTTTTTGTGAAATAGTTTTTGTTGTGACACTATTTTTCTTAAAACTATATATTTGTCTTTAATATATTCTAGATCTCTTTGTTTCTCTTGTGGTTGACCCATCAAGACATCCTTCCTCTTCACACTTTTCTTCTATCTTATCAAATTTCTTTTTCAAATTTTCTTTCTGCTTCTTCTTATGAGCAGTCCATGTCAATTAGATGGGGAACATCACCTTCATTATCTACAAGAGGGAATAATTGAATAGATGTATAGTGACCTTCATTACCACAATTCAAATAATATGCAATACTTGATTCCTCTTTATGGTCGTTTTAAACATCCATGACCATGAAAAAATCTCTTCCTTGAGGCTTCATGTATTGTTCACATATTCATAGTCCTATGTTTTGTAAGAAAGCTTCTTCTTACTCTATCCTTAATTGGTCATAGTTCCCTTGATCTCCCTTTGATCTCCCTTCTAGTAATTAACTTTTTTTAAGGAACCTACTCTCATACCAATTTTTAGAGTAAATATTACACTAAGAGGTGGGTGAATAACTGGAATGGTAAATATAACATCTAAAAACTAATTTAATCAATAATTGAATATATAGGACAACATCAGTAAATAACTTACATCCTAATATCGAATAAAACTCATTACATCAACACATGAGAACACCATATTTTACATGGAAACCTTTGTGTGAGAAAAACCAACATATTATTATCTTCAATATTCAACATTCAATTTAGAATGTTTACTAACATGAACTGGAAGGAGACACCCATACCCTAAAAAATTCAAGCACAAACTTGTTTTAGGCTGCAACTTGATTGAGGCACCAACCTCTAAATTATGTGAGAAACAGCCTCATTGATGTAGGTGAATGAATGATGATTGAGGCATGAACCTATGTGATGCAGGAGCATCCAACACCTTAGTCAAAGGGAGGAATCCAAAGTGGAGTGGAAGAGGAAGATATGGAACACGGGAGCAAAACAGGGAAAAATCTGTTTCAAAACAGACTTAAAGATGGAATGGATAAAGTCTCGAGGAGACTTATTAATGTAATCTGCCATGTGTTGATATGCATGTATGCATATGAGAGCTTTAGGGATTTTGTTGGAGGATTGATTGGATCCTTCAATGATCTGATCCAACACTTCTTGTGTGTGTGTGTGTGTGTGTGTGTGTGTGTGTGTGTGTGTGTGTGTGATGAACTTGCGTGTTCAGGAGGAGAGCGAACGATTGAGAATTGTGTAAACAAAGTGTATTCAAAGTGTAGTCAAAGGAGTGATTTGTTTTTAAGGCTGAAATGCCTTAGGCTGTAATAGAAGTCTGCATATAATATGATGATAATACATGTGTTGTGTGAATTTCGTGTATCTGTTAAGTTATTTTGTGTTTTTGGTTCATTGATTGACCATCAATCATTGTAAGGATCGATGATGATCAAATGGTTATTGAATCAATGTTATAAGGGAGTCATGTGTGGAAACCATAGTTTGGCAGAGGAAATCGTTTAATGCAGAAGTCCATCAAGTGGACAAAGGATGAAGTGTTGATGCACAATATTCGTTGGATCTTTGTGATCAACGGATAGGATCATGTCTGCGAGAACAGGTTTATCGCATCGGTGAAGAATCATTTAACGATATGGGAATGAAGCGAAACAACAATGCAATAGTGGATTGTGTTTGAATGATAACCGTCAGATTAGATCCAAGATCGATTGTTGCGATCAACTCGTAAATCGCAAATCATAAGGTCAATGGATGGTGGATTGCGGACACTGATATACCAATGAGCGACAATGCAACATTGCTGATGAGCGATGGGCTGATTGGCAATAGGATATCGGGCCAATCAGAGAAGGGGAGGGTTGAGGATTGGATATTTCGAAGTTCAGAGGTGCAAAGATGTAGAAGGGTTTGAAGGAATGGACCAAACAAAGTTATAATGGTAGCTGTATAACTTTTGAAGTCCAATTATATGTAAGCAGTGATGTTTGCCCGTAGTTCCTTGTATTTTGATTGATGTATTGTCCGAGGGGTTTTTAAAGAAAATCCCAATATTATCTAGGCTCCGATAATGTTATGTGGTCCATTATTTTAAAGCCTTAAGGCATAAAGAATGCTTCTGATAGGATTTGTAATCACATAATGCACAGGCCTCAAGATTAATTTGTTTTAGGGAAAGGGATTTTGGTTAACCCTCAATTTCTATTTCCATTATTTAGTATCAGAGCAGAAGAAGATTATACGTGCAAAGGAAGATTAAATAAGGATTCCAGAGAGAAAGAAGAAGGAGCATGAGGTACAATTGGTTAAAGCTGGAGAGTTTATGGTCTTACTGTCGTGCAGATAGTGATAGCCAAAGGTGAGAAGATTGCAGCAAACCTAGAGCATGGAGTGCTCATATGGCTCTAAAGGAGAGAACCTGAAGGATGCCAAAAGATCGAGTGAGGAGGGCTTGGTGAGGTATCATGTAACGGAGGAAGACTGTTGCTGTAGAGCTTTGGTTGCAGCTCATAAAGATCATAAAAGTAGTTCCACTGAAGAAGTGAAGTGGGTAGAATTGCCAAGGACAAGGAGAAGCATATGACGAGGAGGTCATAAATTTTTGTGTCTTGGAAGTCTGATGCAGGAGCATCTAGCACCTTAGTCAAAGAGAGGAATCCAAAGAGGAGCGGAAGACGAAGACATGGACCAGGGGGGAAAAACAGGGAAAAATCTATTTTAAAACAGATTTAAAGATGGAATGGATAGAGTCTCGAGGAGAATTATTAATGTACTCTGCCATGTGTTCATATGAATCTATGCGTATGAGAGCTTTAGGGATTTTGTTGGAGGATTGATATAATCCTTCCATGATCCAATCCAACACTTCTTACACATATATATTGTGTGTCATGAACCTAGGTATTGAGGAGGAGAGCGACCGATTGAGAATTGTGTAAACAGAGTGTATTCAAAATGTAGTCGAAGGAATGATTTGTTCCTAAGGCTGAAATGTCTTAGGTTGTAATAGAAGTCTGTATATAATTATAATGATAATACATGTGTTGTGTGAATTTCACATACCTGTTAATTTATTCTGTGTTTTTGGTCCATTGATCGACCATCGATCACTTTAAGGATCAATGGCAATCAAATGATTATTGAATCAATGTTATATGGGCATCATGTGTGGAATCCAAAGTTTGGCAGAGGAAATCATTTAACAGATAAGTCCATCAAGCAAACAAAGAGATGAAGTGTTGATGCACAGGATCCGTTGGACCTCTATGATCAATGGATAGGATCAAGTCTATGAGAACAGGGTTATCACATCATTCAAGAATCATTGAACGATATGGGAACGAAGCGAAACGATGATGCGATAGTGGATTGCAATTGAATGAGAACCATCGAATCAGATCCAGGAACGATGGTTGCGATCAACTCACAAATCGAAAATCAGAAGTTCAATGGAGGGTGAACTGCGAACGCCGATATGTTGGTGAACGACAATCCGACATCGCCGATGACCGATGGACTGATCGATGATCAAATATCAGGCCAATCGGAGAAGGGGAGGTTCAAAAATCCGAGGATTCGGAATTCAGAGGTGGAGAGATGTAGAAGGGTTTGAAGGAATGAACTTGATGGAGTTATAGTGGCAGCTATATAACTTTTGAAGTCTAGTTTTATGCAAGCAATAGAGTTTGCCTATAGTTACTTGTATTCCAATTGATGTATTGTCCCAGGAGTTTCTAAAGAAAATCTCGATAATTGTCTCGACTCCGATAATGTTATGTGGTCCATGATTTTAAAGGCTTAAGTCCTAAAGAACTATTCCAATAGGCTTTGTGGGCCCATAACCCATAGGTCTTAGGATCGATTTGTTTTAGGGAAATGGATTTTGGTTAACCCCCAATTTCTCTTTCCATCATTATGATGATGTAGGAAAGGAGAGAATTGAGGCACCAACCTCTAAATGATGTAGGTTGAAACCTGGGTGAGGCACAAAGCTATTATGTTGTAAGCAGCAACTTGATTAAGGAACAAACCTCTTATCGATGCACCCACCTCTATCACAAACCAGTGGACGGTGCTTCAAAATTTTAAGACTAGATCGACATGCACTAAAATAAATAAATCTCTTCACAAACTAATGATACCAATATTTTATCTGAGAGTTTCTTGATCCATATTTACTTTTTAAACTTACTTTCGGATTAATCACATCATCATTATTTGTTGCTATAAGTTTCAAACCCTCTCATGTGGTTCATCCTCATGACCAAGAAGAAAAAATAATTTATCCTTAGGGTTACATCGTTTTTGCGGCCACTACAACTCCAAAATTTGACCCCCCTATGATTTTTGGAGCCCCCATTCTTACTAGACTTTACATATTTGTCTACACCTTCACATAGTTTTGTACCTTGGTATCAAGTAATTTTTTCCTCAATCGCCTAACAAAATTTCAAGTTACAAGTTTCAAACTTAAGTTTCTTTCGATATCACAATTCGAATATGGAAATCTTACCTTTAAATGTAAAGTTGTGAATCATGACCTCTTTCAAGCACACCTCATTTTCCCAATTCATTGAGTCAAACATCCGCTAGGTTGCACAAGACTTCACATTTTAAATCAATGACCTAGATACCTCACGATCTCATGACTAGTACCAAAAACTATGCTCAGGTCACAAGGTCTCATAGTTTCACTTCTATTAACCTTTTATCTTGTAACCATACTATGTTGTGACCTTACGAGCTAAAGAACATTAAGCTCTTTAGTAACTAGGTCATTACCTATTACAGATCATGATCAGTGACATTCCCTAATCTTCGAACCTACGAACTCCAAAATCATGCACATGTGAACTTTCTCTATATTAAGCCCTCACTCGACTCTCACTTAACGACTTATTGAAGTGCTTGAGGCAGACATACATGGCGACGTGGAAGGCACATTACTCCTCTCCTAGTAAGTATCTCTCACCTTCCCTACAATCATTTTACATTTCCATGCGTCTTCGTCTTCCCTTAACACCATGTATTTTCATTTAAACTATGATTTAGTCACATCCATGAGCCATTTCAAAGCCCAAATTCACCCTAAATCCTTTTTGAAACTCCCTTCATCTCCTCAATTGTGCATTTAACCACTCTACTCCACATTTGAAGGATACCTCCTCATTAGGTGATCTTCCCTTGATCTTATGCACTCCCATAAACTTACCAGTCACTGTAAAATTATTATTTCCCTTCTAAATCATCACTTAGATACTTCAGCTATTGAGAAATACCAATTCAAATTCTGAAATATCGTGATAAGCCCCATGGAAGGACTTGGTGATCTAATTGGCCCATTAAATGATCAAACCTAAACTTCTTCCTACCTTAACCCCAAGATCATTGGATCATAGTCAGACAATGAGTTTGGGTGATATGCTACGACCTTATGACCCTGCAAATGTGTGACCTTCCATTCTTGCGACCTCTTAATCTTGAAATGTTGCAACCTGTGACCTTTCTCATTTTCAAAGTGTCAAGTAATGAAGTCATGATTCCAATCTTCTTTTGATCAGTGAACCCTTAATCATTGCAACCTTGCAACCTTCCCTTAAACTAGTTCAAGGCTCAAGATTGATTGTCCTACCACTCACATTTTGAAGGCTATTTCATGATCACTGCTTTGTTTACTATTATTTATGTCGGCATTTTCATCTCGGGATTTCCTGTTTGAAATGATATGTGAGATCGATTCGGATTATAGTTCAATATCATCTTTCTCTTGAGAGATGGCACCTCCGATGGTCAAGATTTCTTGCAAAAGTGTAGAGAGAAACATCCAAGAAATCCTAGAAGGTCGACAACCACAACTGATCTGTAGGGACATCGCATGAAATATAAGTAAAATTGTCAAGCTCTCATGGTTTGACATCTATTCAGAGTTCTTAAAGAGATATATTCCCTAGAACCAGGAGGCCTTCAACGTATACATCAACCTCAAGAAGTCTTCGATCCAAAAGGTATTAACTTATCCACCACTATTCCCATATACAAAAACCATTCACTTTATATTACAAAACATTGATACTGACCGATGGGATAAGGGTTCACATAGGTGAAGCTTTCACTTATTTCACTGCTAACTATATTGCCACCTACTATAAGCTACCATAGTGAGAAGATTCCTTCAACACTAGGTGGCTATCAAACTTCCAAATTTTAACCAAAGTTATTTTAAAGTCGTGGTGGAAAGAACCCTCCAAGTTTCGAGTCAAGATTGATTAGGTATACAGAACAGAAGGACTTATGAAATTCTATCATCTTTTGATAGCAATGATGAATTCATTATATGGTAGGATAGATATCAACACCTTACTTTGAACATGGGTCCCTATCATGTACAAGCTTTCTACAGAAGGAATTATTTTCAAATGGACAAGCATTCTATCGTCATATGTGAGATCCAATATACGGGAAGAGAAGAATGTGGAGAAGGACCGACTGTCATAAATTTATATTGCATCATACCTCCTAGATATAGTATGTGTTAGATGCCATTTCAATGAGTGGAGTTACAACTCAACCCATGTTACGTCAATTCTGATACAAATTCATTATGATATCTTTTGGCACCCAGGCTCAAGAGTATGCATGAAACAACTTTTCAATCATTTATCGCCCCATTGTACCAGGTGATCTTTGAGGAAGATTCTCCTTGCATGTCCAAGAGAGGTATGGAATCAATCATTATAGTGGTAGGATGGTTCCTATTCAAGGAAGGCACCTTCATAATATTTTATGGCTCTTATATATCCCCTCATTCTCTCCTGAAATTGGTGATAGACATAATTCTCCTGTACGGAATTTATTATGAGATGACCTTAGGGTTCTCTAAAGCACTACTCAATGGAAAGAAAAAGACCTATCCCTCCTTCAATTTGACTATTGGAACATACACCCTCGAGGATTTCTAAGAGGCCAAAATAGAAGTTGAAGAAATTAAAGGCTTATTCTTTATGGATTTGGATCACCGTAGATATGAACCAAACAGGATCGTGGCGGAACATTGCAAGAAATTATGTTTCAATTGGTCATATATTCACAACAAGCATAGTCATGAAGATAAAGTTAGAAATTGGTACATTGCAAGATAGAGAAACCATGCTTAAAAGAAGTAAATAGCAACAAAAGGCAGGTGGGAAACAAAATAAGCATAAAAGAAATATCTAAGACAACCCTTTAGATGAGAAAGAGGTAAATGGAGATGAACAAACCCTGTAATAGAGGAATGCAACTATCGTTAGGAAGAAGCAGGAGATAAGGAGAAAAATGGAGGAAGAGCCTTAGAAATTGCTGGGTTGTGTTATATTCTTTCCATGACTAGCCCACATAGTTAACCAGGGGGTTAGAGGGGAGGGTGGGGGTGGTGGAAACCCCCTTCGTTGCACCGATTGTGTAGTTGGGGGGGGGGGGGTCACAGGGGGTTTGAGGTGGAGCCACCTATGGTTTTGTGAATGATTTTCACACATGTTTTTGGATGCAATGGTTGCCGGTCCATGGTATTGGATGCCTCGGCATGTATAAATATGTATTATAACATTGAAAGGAACATAATGAAAAATCAAGCTAGTTGTCCTGGTTTTGGGATCCAGGGGAAAATCTCTATGTACATGTGTTTTATGTTTATGCTCTCGCATTGTTTATTTTCTGTGTTTTATAATTCGTATGCAGGTAATTTATGTACAGGGTTAAAACCTACATTTGGTATGAGAGAAGTTTTGGCTTCAAGGGGACACATTTGTTGCTGAGGGGTTTCTCTAGGGCCTGTGGTAGACCCTATTCAGTGGGAGACCTGCGAGATCGATTCTAGTGGTGAAAGAAGATGGCGAGGAGTGGAAAGATAAAGATCGAGAAATTTAATGGTGAGAGTTTTGAGTTGTGGAAACTAAAGATGGAGGATCTATTGGTGGATAAAGATTAGTGGATTGCAGTAGATCCAGGTACTAAACCAATGGGAGGGTCCACAAAGAATGGAAGAAGTTGGATTAGAAGGCAAAGAGCACAATATGATTATGTAACTCAGATTCAGTACTGTTGAATGTATCAAGGGAAGCTACGACAAAGGCTTTGTGGGACAATTTAGGGACTTTGTACTAATCTAAGTCTCTGGTGAATAAATTGTTCCTGTGAAAAAAACTGTATAACCTGAGGATGAAAGAAGGAGACTTGGTGACAGAGCATTTGAATGCATTTAATACTATGGTAAGTTAGTTAGCATCTGTTGATATTAAAATTTCAGATGAAGATAAGTGCATCAGTTTGTTGTGTTCTACCAGATTCGTGTGATAGTCTAGTTATTGCAATAGTTAGCAATGTAACTACCTTGCAGTTTGATGAAGTAGTCTCATCCTTGCTGACAGAGGAGATGAGACGGAAAAATATGGAGAGTTAGAATGGTGATTGTTATAGCTCCAAATCTCACCATTATGGTTTGTGATGCTACACTCATGGCCTAGGGCAACCCCTCCTTCCAGACCTTGTCCAAAATCTAAAAAACAGTGTTTTATTCCCTGTACGCGACATTGTGCTGAGTTAAACGCGTGTATACGCGGGTACATATATTCCCAACCCACGTATATATATTAAAACACTTAAAAAATTATAAAACTCCTTATTTTCGGGCAGAGATCGTGGGTTTTACCTGCTGATCACCTGTTATTGCCCGTGGCCTCAACTGTCCCTAACCAATTCCTAACTAAAAAACTACTTTGGAATTGGTATAAAATGACACCAAAGGGAAGGCCTAAGGGAGGAGATAATATAGAGAAAGGTTATTATACCGAGATTTCCCCCTGATCAGGTCTGAAGACCCTTGTGCCTTCTGCACTTCCCCCATTTTGTACAGGAAACCCTTGTTTCCTTGTGATTAGATGTTCATCCCTTAGTTATGACATCTTGGAGTGAGTATTGGAAGGAGACCTTCTAGAGGCTTGAGGCGGGATGGATCCAGAAGGAGGTTGAGCTTTGAGCCTGCAAAAGTGGTTCAGGTGATATTGCTCTTTTTGTACTATTTATTTGTCTAATAAAGAAACACGTCTTGTTCCCGATATGCTCTTTCTTATGTTAATGATGTTCATGTTTGAGTTTCATGTAGAATGGATGTCTAAAGTTTGTAACTAACTCCTTTCTTGTATACATAAATATGATTTTCACATAAATCTTTGTCCATATACTGCTGCATTCTTTGGAATTGTTGTTTTTGCAGGGCAAAGGAGCGGAAGGGACGTGAAGAAGGGTTTGCACCCTTGAGGAACTACCCAAACGTAGGACCTGAGGTACATCCTTCTCACCTTAGAAATAGCTTTTTATAGCATAATTGCTCTGTGTGTGCATGTTTCTTGATTTAGACAACTTTCAGTCTGCTAGGGTTCCACCCAAGAGCCTTAGGGGATAAAATCCCACAACAGAACTGGTGACTCCGTTGGGGAACAACATTCTTGTTGTTCCTAGTTGGGCGTTTGTCAAGCCTATCAGGGCTCGGTAGCTTGCTGGCTTATTGTTATTGTTTGGTTTGTTTCTGACTTCTGAGTTTTACCAGTTTCTTGAGTTTCTTTTTATTTTTCCTGAAATATCATATACACGCTGCTTTGTTTAGTTACAAAAGCATATAAACGCTTGTTGTCTGAAGTGAACCCGCATATACGCAGGTTTCCTTAGACACAGTCGCATATACATGCATTCTGCACTGAATGCAGTCGCGTATACCTGGCAACTTTCAGGATTTATAAACCTTTTTGTCTCTGGAGTGCGTCTGGTGCTTTCAGTCAGTTTTAAACAGTCATCTTTGTCAGTATCAGTTCTTTTTTTTTACAGCAAGCGTCCTTACTTCGAATTCTCTCTAATTATAAGGAGTCTTGGTCTTGTTTCGTGTTTGCAAGTGTCATCATCTTTTTGCTTTAAACACACAAGATTTCCTTATTGGAATCTTGGCTGCCCTGAGTCATCAGAGTAGAAAAGATTGTTATTAATCTTTGTGTTTAACTTTGTTTTTTGGTGACTTTTTGTTTGCTTAACGAAATCGATTTTTATGACCACTTACTTCTTTGTTTCATCAAAGTTGTCATTTTGATACTTTCTTGGAACCGTCTTTTTGATTTTTTTTTTGGTCTTTGCTACCAAAGCTTTCCTTGCTGCCTTCCATTGTCAAAAGCCCTTTTTGAACACATTTGTTTTTTGTTGAGTTTTCATCCTTTGTTGGGTGTCAACTTACAAAAAGTGTTTCTTGCTTGTTTCAATTGTGA